>CM044106.1:16024537-16254318 GCA_024174645.1 Lemna minuta
AATTACTTTGATTAATCACAAATTGGTAATATTAGGACTTTATTTTGACAATAATTCGTGTGCATTCAACGACCATACGATTTAGTCTCGTCAACTCTCTTTCGTGACGTCTTCCCTTGCTTCCTTTTCCTCCTTTATTTCCTCTCTTCCTCTCTTCCGCGCTGTTCTCCACTTTCTCTCGCGCGTGCGATGGAAATTTTTCCGTCGCGCGCCTTTCACCTTCCGTCTAGCTCCCTCTCTACAACACTCTCCTTTCCCCATGCGCATGTGCACGTAAGGGGAGGAGGATCTTTCTCTCTCATTCTTCCTCTCTTCCTCTCTCTGCCTCTCCATCTCTCTCCCCTTGCTCCCCTACGGGAGCACTTGTGCGTGCATGAGGAGGAGGATATTCTTTCCTCTCCTCCTCTCCCTTTTCTCTCTCATGCACGACAGAATTCTCTTATGTTTCCCACTAGCTTCATCGCTACTCTTCCTGCTCTCGCATGCCTCTCAGGCGAAATATAGAAATGATGATGAGATGATAATAAGAGATGAATGGATATAAAGGATTTGTGTGATGAATGATAATAAAACTAAAATATAAGAGGGAAATAGGTTTTACACTATCTGTGAAGGGGGACAGCTAAGAAACAGATCCAAATCCTCACATGAACCTATTTTTATGCAAGTCCTTAGACAAGTGATTTTGGACTCAATTTAACCTTATTCATTTGGTTGATCTTGCCTCCACAAGAAGCTTTAATACCCAAAAATGTAAAACTTGGACCTAAGCCTCTTTTTTCCCTTCTAGTTTCTTGATGTTAAGAGAGAGCCAAAAAACTAGTGAGGAGAGAGAGAAAATAGGGCCTTTTATGTAGAGTGTTTTCTAGGTTCTAGGTGGCGAAGGGTGGAGACCTTCCACCCTTGTAATCAAGGGTAGATATGCACCGCCCAAGGACATCCAAAGGTGTAAGTATCTCCTCAAAAGGGTAACCTTAAAACTTAATGAAGTTTCATAGCTCCTTCCTAAAGAAGGGGAATTACCTCCTCAAAAGTAGGTGATAAGCCCCTTCCTAGGAACATGGGCCCATCTCCTTGAAAGGTGGCTCCTAGACCCTTCTTAAAGAAGGTGGACATCCACCTTAAGAGGGTGACCTCCACTTTCCTTTAAATAGGAAATAATCCTATTTTAAATCATTTTAATATACGTTGGTCAACCTTTCCTAAAATGGATAAATTTAACCACCTTTGACTTACCTCAATAGAGTGGTTGCCTCTAAAGAGATAGGATGATCCCTGTAATCATTAACAAGCTAAATTTGACCACATTTTACCTTTCTTTATACCTTTGACCGTCCTTTGACCTCCTATAAAGGTGGAGAGCTCGTTTCCTTCCCTCTCTCATTGTAATTTACTTCCATATTTTTCTATTTGTACCTATGTCCTTGCATCCACATAACCCGTAAAAATGTGAGAATTTCATTACTTAAATTCTTAGATCTCAAGTGGGGTTAGTATCATTGACAAAGCAAAACCGTGAGGTCATTGATTACACGCAAAAAGATGTCAAAAATTAATCTAAACTCACCTATTTAAAGAAATAATCATGATTTAAGGAGTATAGTGGTGAATAAGGGTCGAATCGACAGAGAGTTAAGGTATTTGAGGTATTCTTTAAAATTCGATCAAATCGGATAATGAATTAAGGTGAGAAATTTGGGATTTTTATAGATTTGGAAAGAGAACTCAAAGACAAATCCACAAAATAAAAAATCGTTTGATTTGGATCAAGATTCGGGGAGAAATGAAAGAGCAAAAATTAGATAGAAAATCGATCGCGAAGAGAGAGAAATCTGAAATAAAATCTAAAATTAACCTAATCTACGATTCTAAATTATAATATAATGATACAGGATGAATGATTAAGAAGAAAAAACATAATATAAACCGAGATAGTTCTCGAAATGATCCAATTGATTGCCAGATCAAAGGCTTTTCATTCTGTGATTTTGAAGACGATTGTCGGCATTCAAGACGCAAATTCTCCCTATTCTTTCAACAAAATCTCACTTCCAACCACTCCTTGGACGCGGAAATCAATCTAGAAGAAGAAGAAAGTGAGAGATTTAATGATTGAGATGTCTAAACTGTTCGATATCTCGAAACATCCTAGAATGATTTGCATAATCGAAGAACATGTCAATTTATAGGGAGAATTGGGTGTAAACGTCAGATCGGCATTTATTGTTCGATCAGCATCTCTGATGAAACTCATTTGATGTGAATTGTTACCTTTAAATTGCATTTGTTTGATCGAAGGTGAACCACTAATATTTCGCCACATCGTGTGTGAAGAAAAACGCATGAAACACTCGCCATCTGATCTTGATCTAATGCTCTGGATGCGTTTGAACGGTTTTAATCTCAACTGTTATAACTCCTTAGATTATCTTTTTTAGTATAGTTTTGACTTCTCGATTACTTACCTCTACTTGCCCATTCGCCTGGGGATGGTATGGTGTGGTGATGCAATGGTATACTTCGTACTTCTTCAACAGCGCCCGGAAGTGAGAGTTGTTGAAGTGTGAGCCGTCGTCGCTGATGATGGCCCTCAGACAACCGTATCGGGTGAAGATACATCGTGTGATAAATCGCAGAACCTCCCGATGGTCATTTGTCCTAATGGGGATTTCTTCGACCCACTTGGACACATAGTCTACCGGCACCAATTTGTACTCTTTCCTGTCAGAAGGTGGGAAAGGTCACATGAAATCTATCCCCCAAATGTCGAAGATTTCCACCTCAAGGATCAGCCACATCGGCATCTCGTCTCGCTTGGAGATGTTGATCGCCGCTTGACATTGTAAGCACTTCGTGTAGAAACGGTGGGCGTCCTTGAAGATGGAGGGCCAATAGAAGCCGCTCTGTAGGATCTTGTCTGCGGTCTTTTGTGTCGTGAAGTGTCCTCCGCACGTCGATGAGTGACACATCGTCAGTATGTCTCCTTGCTCCTCCTCTGGCATGCATCGTCGGATAATTTGGTCGTATCCTAGGTGGAACAGAAGTGGTTCTTCCCAGAAATAGTACTTAAGCTCATAGAAGACCTTATCTTTTTTATGCCGGTTTTAGTGCTCCGGGATTGATCCAGTGACAATTAAGTTGACAATGTGTGCATACCAGGGGGCGTGAGTCAAGATGGCGAGGAAATGCTCGTCTGGAAATGTATCTCCGATGTCCTCTCCTCCCAAGATGTGGAGACGCGATAAGTGGTCCGCCACCGAGTTTTCGCTGTCCTTCTTGTCTTTTATCTCCAAGTCGAATTCTTGAAGGAGCAGCACCCATCGTATAAGTCATGGTTTGGCCTCTTTCTTGGAGAGCAAGTACTTCAGGGCCGCATGATCAGTGTAGATGATGATCTTGCTCCCCAAGATGTAAGGCCAGAACTTCTTAAGAGCGTAGACTACCGCAATAAGCTCTTTCTCTGTAGTCGTATAGTTTATTTGAGCTTCAATTAGGGTCTTACTTGCATAGCATATGGTCGTTGACTTCTTGTCCAGTCGTTGCCCCAAGACTGCTCCCATCGTGTAGTCTGAAGCGTCGCACATGATCTCGAAGGGTAAGTCCCAATTAGGACTTTGTAGAATCAGTGCCTCGATCAGTGCTTGCTTCAGCATCGTAAATGTGCACTTCCCTTCTTCGCCTATGATGAAGTCCTTGTCTTTGCAAAGAAGGGTGGTGAGGGGCTTGGAGACTTTCGCGAAGTCCTGGATGAATCTCTGATAGAAGCCGACATGCCCGAGAAAGCTCCTCAGGTCTTAGACGATATTTGGTAGAGGGAGGTTTTGGATGACCTCTATCTTGGCCTTATCCACTTCTAAACCCTTGCTCGAGACAATATGCCCGAGCACTACTCCCTCTCGTACCATGAAGTGGGATTTTTCCCAGCTGAGTACCAGTCATTTCTTGACGCATACCTCCAGTATCTTCGTCATGTGAGCAAGACAACTTTCGAAGTCGTTTCCAAAGAAGGAGAAATCGTCCATAGCTCGATACTCAGCTTCGTCACTCGAACAAGAAACGACCTTTTGTTTCTGAGAACGCCCAATGACAAGATTACCTCCTACATATGTGCAATACCTTGTAGTAGATTTTCGATCTCCTTTGTCCCCAGCATATTCAGCATCAGAATAGGCCTCAATACGAAGATGATCATGACGTCAATATATAAGCCATTTTCTAGGGGCACGCTTGATATATGAAAGAACTCGTAATGCACCCTCCCAATGCACCATGCGAGGTTCATGCATGAACTGACTAAGAACACTAAAAACATAAGTAATATCGGGACGAGTAACTGTTAGATAGATTAGCTTCCCCAATAGACGCCGATAGCAGTTGGCATTTGCCATCATAGGTGAGTTAGTGTCCCAAAACTTGGGTCGTGCTTCCAAGGGTGATGTAGCTAGTTTACACCCAAGTAGTCTCGTCTCCTAGAGAAGATCCAAGGCATACTTTCTTTGAGATAACACTAACTTACCTGATTGGTAAGCAAACTCAATCCCAAGGAAATATCATGGTGTCTTCAAGTCGCATATCACAAAGTGCGTTTGAAGATAAGCTTTGGTAGCAAAGATAGCAACCTCATCGTTACCAGTCAATAGAATGGCATCCACATATTTTGCAAGTACCACAAAGCCTGTAGATATTGTCTTGCGCATTACTATTGGATCAAACTTGAAAGGGTTAAAACCATAAGCTGTGAGTAGACCACTGAACTTAGCAAACCAGGCGCGAGGACTTTGTTTCAGCCCATAGATAGCATGACGAAGAAGGCAAACCTGGGGAAGTCTCCCCCGAGCAACATACCTCAGAGATTGCTCCATAAAGACTTTCTCTGTTAGATCACCATATAAGAAGGCATTGGAGACATCCAACTGATGAAGAGACCAATTTAGGTTAACAACAAGAGAAAAAAGAACGCGTATAGAGTTCATGCGAACTACTGGAGAGAAGGTCTCAGTGTAATCAATGCCATGAGCTTGAGTGAATCCTCTAGCAACTAATCGGGCCTTGTGATGAGCCACAATGCCATCTGGATGGTACTTTAGGGTGAAAACCCATTTGCATGTCACAATATTAGCATCAGTGGGGCATGGTACTAAGTCTCATGTACCACGATGCACCAAGGCGCGATACTCTAGATCTATGGCTGCTTCTCACTCAAGTACTTGGAGAGCTTCATGATACATATGCAGTAGTGACTCAGAGGACACGGCAAGAGCAAATGTGTGGTAAGTTGGAGAAAGGCGTTCATAAGAAACAAAGTGAGCTATGGGATGTTGGGTACAAGCACGAGTACCTGATAACATGCTATATTAACATAATAAAACATGATTTTAATGCATAATTAAGGTATAAATGATTTCATTTCCATGCATGTTATCATACTTATGTGTATTTTTCTATCATTCTATGAAAAAGTCATTATAATCTCAAAAATACTTTAAATTACGGTTAAATATGATGATTTAAAAGATAAATAATTTTATAACCCATCTTTACTTGAGATTTTAGATCTTTTTAGAGTTAAAATAATGAGAGAAATCATTTATAGACATTTATTTATATTTTCCTAAGTTAAAATCTTTAAAAAATAAATGTATTTTTTTGACATGGGAATTAAAACTCTCATTATTTATCAATTTTTATTTTTTAGAATGATAGATAATTAAATTTCGGATCAAATGAAAGAAATTTGGATTAATTTGGAGTTATATATTAAAAGTTATGAATTTTTCTATTTTTCCAGATTTTTTCCAGATTTTCTTTGAATTAAAATCGATTTTTTTTAAGATTAAAATTGTTTAAATAAGCAAAAAAGGGGCTTATTTCGCACGGGTCTCACGTGGGTGCGACGTGGCACACAAGGCCACGTGGCAGAGCCACGCGGGCCCACGCGGCGAAGAGGTGACACGTGCGCATGATATTCATATAACTCGTATTATTAGCTTTATATAGTTATAACGTTCCGTTTATCGGAAGGAGATTATTACCTGGATAAAACGTCGCCCCTTATAAACGTTTTAATCTCCTTTAATTTTTTCCGTGTGGGACTAAAGTCCCACACAATTTTAAGATGCTGGCGACGTGGACTTACGCAGGGCGTCGGATCGAGGGTGCGGTGAACAATGGAGCGTCGATCGAGTGGACCGCGGACCACCGCATATGGATCAACGCACGTGCCTTTATTCAACGCGTTATAACGGTCGTGATGCGATCTGGCAGGGAGCATCCGGACCGTCGAATCAAGATTCAAAGGACGCGATCTAAAGCGTTTTATAAACACATCTCAACGGCCGCATCTGGACAGTCCATCACGATCGGACGGTTACGATACTTTCGAAACGGTCCACGATGGACCGTTTCATCGTAACCGTCGATCGTTTTTTATCGAACGGTTACGCCCAAATACCTATATAAAGAGATGTTCTTAGACGATTGTAAGCATTCGAGTTGAAATCAATCCAAATTGATCTGTCTATACACCTCTCTTCTCGAGTCTCTTGATTCCATCATGTTCCTCTTTCAATTCCGCACCTACGAAGCCTTTGAAGTCAAGATTTGGTGGAGAATCTTAGGAGAAATCGGCGCTTGAATCTCACGTTCGCGTTCTTCGTGTTCTTCACGATTAAGCGGCTTAATCGCGGTGATTTGATCGCTAATTGAGATTAGTGGAAGCGGTTTTTCTTAATTTATCCTCCTATCATGTTTAATTTTCCTTTAGATTAGGATTTTAAGTTCGATTTAGCTCAATTTTAGTCAAAATAGCAATTTTTCACGTCCGAAAATTTCCTCCCACTTCAAACTTCAATTTCTCCACGAAATCAAGACCAATTTCAATGATTTTTGATTCTGTGGATTTGTTTTGAAGTTATCCTTCATAATATACTATTTTCCCCAATTTCTACCATCGATTTCTCGTCCGATTTGATCAATTTCGCAGAATACGTCAAGAAATTCCTTATTTCCCTGTGGATTCGACCCTTATTTACCATTATACCCTTCAATTCAATACAATTTCCTAAAATTGGTAAGTTTGGTTTTATTTTTGACACGAGACCGTGTGAAATCAACGACCTCGCGGTCCCGTCTCGTTAGTACCCTTTCGCAAGGCAATGGGTAGATGAAGTTCATTAAGAGGTGGATCATGGGGTGTGGTGGTGGGGGCAGGTGAGGATAGAGTAGAGTTGAGTGTCATAGTAGAGGGAACCAAAGGAGTAGACCGATCAGTGAAGGGTAGACAAGAGGAAGATGAAGGAGTAGGTATCACAAGTGATGGTGGAGTTAGACAATCATTAGAGGTAAGCAAGGTAAGAGGCAAAGTAGATGGTGTAGTAAAGATCCCTAGAGAAGGCGACAAGGAGGAGGGAGGAATAGAGGGAAAACCAAGGGGAGATATAGGGGCTCTGAGAGGAGTAGTGAATGAAGAAAATTAGGGAACATCTTCATGGAAGGTGACATCAGCAGAAGTAATATAATGCTGCGTATCAGGGAAGTACACACCATAGCCGTTTTGCGTGCGTGAATAGCCAACAAATACTCCCTTTAGTGCACGAGGAGCTAGTTTAGATAGAGATGGAGTATAGTCTTGCACAAAGGTAGTGCATCCAAACACATGAGGTGGTAAGGGAAAGAAAGAAGCATTGGGGAAAAGACGAGTAAGGGGAATTACACCACCCAAAGGAGAGGAAGGAAGCCGATTATGGAGATAAGTGGCTGTCATGACGGCATCAGACCACAAATAATGCGGAACATACGTCTCATATAATAAAGTCTGAGTGATGTCAAGTAATAGGTGGTGTTTTCTTTCCGCAACACTGACGAGACGAGACCGCGAGGTCGTCAATTTCAAGCGGTATCGCGTCAAAAATAATTCCAAACTTACCAATTTTGAGAATTAATCACGAATTCAAGGGTATAATGGTAAATATGGGTCGAATCCACAGGGAATTTAGGAATTTTCAGAAGCTCTTTTAGAATTTGGTCAAATCGGACGAGAAATTGATGGAAGAAATTGGGGAAAATGGTATTTTTATGAAAGTAGACTTTCAAATCGATTCCACGGAATCAAAAAAATCGTCAAAATCGGACTTGATTTCATGGAGAAATCATGAATTGAAGTGGAGAGAAATTTCTGAACGGTGAAATCGCGATTTTTAGAGGAATTTTTAACAAAAATTGAAATTGAAATCCTATTCTAAACAGAAATTAAACTTGATTGGGAGGTAGATAATGAAAAACCGCTTCCACTAAGCTCGTTTTGCGATCAAATCGTCGTGATTATCGCGAATAATCGCGAAGAATATCAAGAACGCGATGACGAACTTCAAGCGTCGATTCCTCACTCGATACTTCACCAAATCTCAACTTCTACCCCTCCTTGGACGCGGAAATTGAAGAGGAAGAGGAAGAACTCGAGAGAAACAAGCAAGGAAGGTGTCTAGACAGTCAATTAGATTGATTCTTGCTTGGATGCTTAAGAACGTGAAGAACATGCCTTTTTATAGGGCGAAAATTCGTAACCGTCCGATCAAAACGATCGACGGTTACGATGAAACGGTCCATCATGGACCGTTTCGAAAATGTCGTAGCCGTCCGATCGCGATGGACGGTCCAGATGCGATCGTGAGAGAGACGTTATAAAACGCCTTCGATTTCGCCCCTTCGATCGCGATCCAACGGCTGAGATGCGATCCGCGCCGATCGATCTCAGCCGTTATAACGCTTCAAATTGACGCACGTGCTCCTGATTGATCTGGTGGTCCACAGCACAGAAGATCGACGCTCCTCCTTCAGCCACGTCGCGTTAGATCTGACCGTTATAACTCCCTCTAAATAGCACGTGTTAATTATGATGGATCATGGTCTGCCGGTTCACGCGATCAACGCGTGAGATCCCTTGATCCGCCCGATCCAACGCTCCGCGCTGCGCCACGTCACCCGCAAGGTAAGTAAGTCAAAATTTTTAGTCCCACACGGACTTAATTACTGAAACTGTCGGGTATATAATACCCGACCGTTTCTATGGGTATGACCCTCCCCATATAGGGAGGACAAAGAACATTTTATATATATTAAGTAAATAAATATAATTATATATATAGCGCCACGTAGGCGCTGCGCGGGGTCTGCGTGGCGCTGCCACGTGGCCCTGCGTGCCACGTCGCATCCACGCGGGCCCCGCGCCCCCTTTTTTTAATTTTTTTATTTATTTTTATTATTTAAAATCGAAAATAAAATAAGAAAAACTGTTTTAAAAATCCGGAAAAATCCTTTAAAAATAGAAAATTCATAACTTTTAATATATAACTCCAAATTAATCCAAATTTCTTTCATTTGATCCAAAATTTAATTATCTATTATTCTAAAAGGTCAAATTAATTAAATAATAAGAGTTAAAATTATTGTTTCAAAATACATTCATTTATTAAGATTTTAATCTTTAGAAAATAAAATGAATGTTTATAAAAGTTGTTTCTCTCATTATTTTATCTTTAAAAACAGTTATAATCTCAAGAAAATATGGGTTATCAAATTATGAAACTCTAATTTATAAAGATTAACCCTAATTTAAAGTATTTTGAGATTATAATGACTTTTTAAGAGAATAATAGAAAAATACATAGAAATATGATAACATGCATGTAAATGAAATCATTTAGGCTTTAATATGCATGAAAAATCATGTTTTATGATGTAAATATAGCATGTTATCAAACACCATTTTGGGAAGAAGTGTAAGGGCAAGTGTTTTGGTGATTGATTCTATGGTCAACACAAAATTGTTGGAGGGCTGATTGAACGAGTTCTAGGACAGTGTCAGTTCGAATGACTTTTGGTGTGGTGGAATGTTAGGTCATAATTTATTGTGTAAATTGGCAAACAATATCAAGAACTTGTCTATGATCTTTGATGAGATATACCCAGATGACTCGAGTATAATCATTAACAAAGACTATGTAATATAGATGGGTCGAGGGAGAAGGAACTCGAGAGGGGCCCCAAATGTTGTAGTGAATCAATTCGAAGGCACGGGAGGATGGAATGGAGTCACAAGCTGGGTAAGTCGAGCGATGATGTTTGCCCATTTGACACGACTCGCACACAAACTCAGTTAAAGATAACCATGGTAAGGTTTGCTTAAGTTTAGAAAGACAAGGATGGTCAAGTCTACAATGCTACAAAATAGAAGAAGTAGCTGAAGAGCTAGAAAACAAAGCTAGCAGCCCAAAAGAAGGGGTGTCCGACACATGCTCATAGATCTCACGCCCCAAACCAATTCTTTGACCAGTACAAAGGTCCTGGAAGACACAATGGAAAGAGTAGAAAATGGCAACACAATTAAGTGTACGGGTAATGGTACTAATAAAAAGAAGGTTAATGGGAAAGCCAAGAACATATAAAAATATTATGTGGAGTAAGGGAGAGAGTAGGTTTGGTCAATCCATACCCTTTAACAGAGCATGAACGACCATCTGCAATGGATATGGGTGGATAGGCATTGGTAGGAGTAAGGGAGGAGAGGGTCGAAGGGGTTCCAGTCATATGAATCGAAGCCCCCAAGTCAATAACCCATGACGATCTAGAAGCAAGAAAGACATGTGTACTTGGAGTAGAAGCCAAGTTGTCAGTCGATGTGGATGCTTGAGATTTCTTCCATGCTTCATATTCTGCGGGGGTGAAAGTCATTTGTATAGTTGGTCCGACCGGTGGCGTAGATATATTAGGAGGAGTCGGGCTCGGAGTAATAGAGGAAAACATAGCTTGAGTCTATCCAGGCTTCCCAAACTCCTTCCAGCACTTCTCTAAAGCATGAGTGGTCTTGCCACAATAAGTGCAAGGCATGAAGATTTGCTCGCCCTTAACAGTGGGCCAAGTAGATGTCATCAAACCCAAAAAATAAGGCCTTGAAGAGGGTAACAGAAAGGGCAAAAAGGGCTTTGAAAGGCAATAGCAGTGTCCTGAGAGAGGCGGTGGCCAAGAAGGGCACTGGCGGCAGCCCAAGAAGGGTGGCGGCGGCCCAATAAGGGTGGTAGCAATGGCCCAATAAGGGCGGCTACAATGGCCCAATAAGGGTGGCAACAGTGGCCCAATAAGGGTGGTAGTGGCGGCCCAATAAGGGTAGCAGAAAAAAGGGCAAGAGGGGAGAGGGGATACCTTTGGCCCTCCTGAGCTGCTGGCGAGAAAAGAAGAACAGCAGTGGCGGCGGCGACTTTAATTGAGCAGCGGTGGCAACACAAGAAAAAAGAATTTAATTTAGGCTCTGATACCATGTGAATGGTAAAGCCCAATTGTATTGAGTGAGTAAAGAAAGAGAGAAATATAGAAATATAACCCATGTGGGACTAATATCCTTGAGCATGATAAAATATGAATACTTTCCAATAGGTCACCCATCCTAGTATTGCTCTCACTCAAGCACACTTAACTATGGAGTTCTTATAAGAGCTAGTACAATACACCTTATAAAAAGTTATATCTAAGACTTTCTAATGAGTTATATCTAATCTTTTTAATTCATTTAATTTTAGTTTAGTTTAGTTTCTTCATCATATGTGCCACATATGATATTATATTGCACATGAATCATTGATCATCTATTAAGTTAGAAATTTTAGGGACTATTCAAAAATTTAGGGACTATGAAATCTTCTAGCTATATGTCAGTCTAATGGAAAGACTCATTGTAAGTAACTTTATTCAACTCAAGGTGAGTCTAGGGAGTTGACTTTAAAGAGTAAAATTATGGGTTTGTGTTCTTTACCTTTAAAGAGAGGAGAAAAAGGAAGAGAATGTGATGTGATCACATTTTGTCTTGTTTTCTTGTATTCATTTAGGTTTTTCTCTCCCACCCCATGTTCCTGGTGATATCCAATTTGTTCCAACTATGCATTGAGGATTTTCTCAAGTGTCAAAAATCCCAATACCTATCTACTTGATCATCATTATGGTGAGCATTAGAGTGTGCATTAACTTGTTAATGACTGTGTTGCTTGTATGTGAGTCCTTTTCATGGATTTTTCTTTAAATATGCTAGAACGGATATTGCATCAATCAAATGAACCTCTTGCGGTTCATAAATAAACTATCTCGAGAGCCCAAAAATAAAAGTAATATCTAAACAAGTTACAATCAAATCACTAAACTTCCCTTTTCACTATCAGCCTATGACATCAATTGACGTAATCAATAGTAAATCAGCATAAAAAATCTACCCTTCATTCAACTTGGGGTACATTTAGTTTGCGGTCCAAAAGTCTAATCTCCTCTAGAAATTTCAACACACAAATGTGTTGGGACAACTGTTAGGTTCTTATGTCGATAAACTTTCCAAATTTCGATCAAAACATCGAATGCAGCGGAAAACATTGAATCAGATATTCAAAACACAAAGCCACCAAGAACATATGATCCTATCATCTCATATGAATGAGAAAACATACTTACAAGGTTTCCTTGATAGATTTCTTGAAGCTATTCAAGTGTCTAGCCTCTAGCGGTATCCACACAGTTTCCGGATGGTTGGATCTCCTCTTCAAAGCTCTTCACCAAGAGAGAAAGAGAAGAAATGAGAGAATTCTCATAAGGCCCCCATGGGCACCTTGAATTGTGGTCGGTCTCCCCCTATTTATAGACATTTGGTATGAGTTTTTTTCATAAAACCCTCATAATTATGTCTATATCTACCAACATCCATAGACCTTATGTGTGTGACCCTCTAGGTCCATATATCTCACTAGTTAATAACTCTATAGAACAAATAACATCTTATTAGTCAACCTTAATTAATTATCTACATCCACATATAGATTAATTAATCAAGAATTGATTTAACCCAATCGATAGGTTGAGTTGCTAGCCCGTTGGGTGCCAAGCTACAACACGTACACTAGGAGATATAGAGTATGTAAGAACTCACTTACGAAACCTTCACGTCATCGATTACCATGTATGTATAATCCTTTATCCACATTAGACTCATGAATGACTTAGGATACAGTCAACTGTCAAACCCTAATCGGTTACTAAAGTTAGTACAAATGCGTGTAGAAATCATCGGGAACTCCTCTGATATTTCTACTACCTTGGCCAAGGATTTCATCGCATCTCATTCCTTGAGTCAATCTCTTCAAATACCAAGGGTGGATGATCCTATCTTGATCACACAATCATCTTCGTGGACTTCATGTCGTATCCAATATATGAAATTTTAGATATTCCGTGGCTAGGGATTCGTAAGTCATAATCAAAAGACAATCATCCATCCACAAGATGTCTTTGGTGTCTCAAGTCAAAGGAC
Source organism: Lemna minuta (assembly GCA_024174645.1). Taxonomy (NCBI): domain Eukaryota; kingdom Viridiplantae; phylum Streptophyta; class Magnoliopsida; order Alismatales; family Araceae; genus Lemna; species Lemna minuta. The sequence continues at coordinate 16,037,877 of CM044106.1, forward strand.
CACATACACAACCATGACATGAATTAACCTAATTGACAGTTAGGTATAATACCATTCAAGGATTCATACGGATCAATTCAGTGAACTCTTTTTCCAAAGAGCACATACTATCTATTCTTAGTGTCTCCACACCGATGGCTATAGGATCAGTCATACTCATCATATGAGTTGGATTAGATAGTGTTTTTCTTTCTGGATAATTCGATGTCCTTGTCGAATATCCCACAAATTGGAATGTTTAGAACGTATGTTTAAAGACTATTTGATGGAGAATTATCTCAAAACATGAACACAATGGTTCCAAGTGAACCTAGATATGACTTAAGGAAGAGATCTCATTCTCAGCAGCAACAAGATATTATACTCCTCCTTATTCGTCAGTTTGAGAAACTCACCATCCATTAAGTGAATGAAGAAGACCTCTCTAAAACATTGAAAGAGAGTGTAGATTCAAAGGGAATCAACTTCCCTCCTTTTCTATTTATATACTGATCCAAAGATTGACTTGGTCAAAAGAAATTAAATCCTCATCCATAAACACTTAGAATTCTTTGATTAGACCAAGTCAACCACCTCTTACCTTGATATAGGTTCCTTAATTTCCAAACCTTATCCACCATATCATAGATACCTTTGTATAATTATAATTATTGATCTCAAGAAAAATTAATAGGAACCTCTATGATATTAAACTCCTTTTCTCTTTGAATACCACCTATAGATAGAATTATATGAGAGATATAATTAATATTATTATCTTTGGAATCTACCTCAATACGAAACTTTTGCATGAGTAAAACCATGCATCTAAATGTTGATAATCAGCGAGGAAGATCTACCATTAAAGAAGACAGTCAAGAAGATCCTTCTTCCCACTATCTCCTATCCAAGCAAGAACCTCATGGTTAAAGAGGAAGATGAAGATGTGGTTTGTTAACTACTGAACACTCTCAAGACAATTCCCATCTCAATCATCAGCCATCATGAAGTTATGAAGAACATAAAAGAAGCCTCATAATTGTATAAGTTCAAGGTCATGATTATAAGAATCATGAATATTTCATTTGATTGATGAAGAGCATGACTGATAAAGAATGCGAGATCGATAAGATTCCTCATCTCAACCATCAGCCACTACATAAGCATTACATAAAAATGAAGTCCTCCACTGCATTGCTATTAGTGGAGTCCATGTAAAGAATGCATCAGTGAAGAAACGTCCACGAAGAGCTTAGAGAAAGCCTCCAACATGGAAGACTATTTCCTACATGTTAACATCTCAACCGATTATGAAGGCACTAAGCTTGAACTTCTGGAGAGCATGATCAACCAGATCTTCCCCGATATCATCAGCCACGAACAACCACGTTTGATCCAGCCTCTGTGGCGAACTGTCTGGGAAACAAGGAATGCATCTCTGAGTGAAGGAGTCTTTAGAACTCCCTGCAGTGAGGAGTTGATGAATGCGCTCCCTTCTGAAAGCCACAATGCAAGGGTTGCCTTTCTTACTCCAAAATTTGTACAGCCGCAGAAGATGGCGTGTGTAGTTCATCTTGCAGGCACAGGTGATCATACGTTTAATCAAAGACTACGCCTTGGCGGGCCATTATTGAAGGAAAATTTAGCGACTGTGGTTCTTGAGAGCCCTTTTTATGGTCAACCCCATCACCTACTATCCATACGCAATAGCGTCAACGCTCTCCTTCAGCTACCGTCAGCTAGACGCTCGCGCGATAAGAGGACAACAGAACACCTTAAATCCGATCCAAACCACAAATATTTCATTACAATCTCACAATCGATTTCCGAGGCACATCACAACTGCTCATACGTGCCGGATCGGCATGCAGTATCATTAGCATCAAGAAAGACTCCACGTCTCCCCTGAATCATTCCACGTATCTCCATCACGTGAAGATTACGTCATTGAAAAGCATTACGAAGAGAAGTTAAAACCGCTCCCATTGCTGAAGGTCAACACGGGATTAAAGAACTTCCAATTGCCTCCACGTCACCGCCAAGTAAATCCCCAAGAAACGCAATACCGAAAGATCGTAACTACCCATAACCACCTCTTCTATTTGCGGTTTAAGTCCTCATATCTCTTCAATCTAACTTCCCTCTCTTTCTTCCTATAAGAGAGACGATTGTAAACGAAAACGTCAGTTTTTTTTATTGATGAATGAATCGTTTCTTTTGAAACTTTATGTGTTGTGTGCTTCCCGTGTCTCTCACGAAACCTCTCTCTCCGAGTTTCTACCTTCCTCTATTTTCTCCCTCCCGTTCTTCCCGCTTTCAACCACTACAAGTCCGTCGCGATTCAAGGATAACCTGGAGCATTTGGTGAATTCCGCAAGCTTCACTTCACGTCCACCTCGAGGTAATCATTCTCTTCTCTTACTATGTTTAATAGTTCTCTATTAAATCTGTAAGTCCAACACCAATTCGCTCTTCCCAACTATTATCTATTTCTCACCTCTTATCCATCTCCTTTTATCTCCACGTTATTCTCCCTTCACTACATAATTCGCTCATACCCCACTCATTCTTCTTCTCAACGTCTTCAACATTCTCTTCTCTTTCTATCTCTTCTCTCTCTTATCACTATTATCCGAAACTTTCCTAAGATAATCCCCAATCTTAAGTCCTATCCATACTAATTACTCTCCACACCACTCTCCCCTGAGTAACTAAACCATATCACCATTCCATCCAATCTTCCGTCACTGCATTCACACTCCTTATATTAGCCTCCTATCCATCTATCTGTTTTACCTTCTTACTTAGTCATTAATATATATTAATAACCTTTCACCTTATTATTTCTATATCATATCCACGTTATAAAATTATTATCATAATCATTTTAATTATGAAATCATTCATACCAACTCCTCTTCCGCTTATTTAATCTTCTTCATCACTGTTTTCTTCCTATTTTCGAATACCCTTTCATGATATTCTCTCTAAATACCACATTTATTCCTCACTGATATCATTCATAGATCCTTAGTAAGATTGTAGGATTATTTCTTATTTACATATCAGTAAATATCCACATCTAGTTCACTCACTTCTCCCTCACATCTCACGTATTTACATTATCATATCTATACATAACATCATTTCGAAATATCCTACATCACTATTGATCACTATATTATGATCTCATCATAATTCACTTAGTCATTGCACATGCTTATGGACTTCATTGCAAATATCACACAAGAATGACAATGAATAAATTTCATTTCAATTAACATAAACAAGATACATGAAAGTGTGATTGGCTTATAGGCCACATAATATCCATCAAAAACACCATCATGTCCAACAAAATCCATACCTCATAAATACTAAGACTTCCCTAAGGAATGATTATCACAAAAGTTAGGTTTTCTCTCAAGAAATATCATCACAACCTATCCTTGTCGATAAAATACCATCAAGATATATTTCTATAAAAATACATCCACAATTTGTGTTCTTGATAAAGACAAATGGATCTCGTCCACAACACTTGCATCAAAAAGATGTCATAATGCAAGAGAATTTCCCAAACCAAGCTTGCAATCTGGGTAGGTGGCTTGACGAGGGAGGATAGAGAGCAAATATGTCGATCCCTTCGACTTGGGGCAAGGGGCAGCTTGATCAAAAAATGTGCCCCCTTGTATTGAATTGAGGGGGCTAGCTAGAACAAGTGCCAGGCTTGATAAGGAGTGTGATGATATTATGTGGCTCTAAAGCTAATCACACTTTCATTTCTTGTTTATATTTAATAAAACAAACTTCTATTTTTTTATCATTCTTATATGATATTTGTATTGAAGTCCATGAGCATATGTAATAGCTAAGTGAATTATGATGAGATCAAAATACTAAGATTGCTAGTCTTGAAAAATGTGTTCTGCACATTCATATTCAGAGGATAATTAAGAAAGACATTAAAATATCCAAGAATAACATCACTATCTAATTGGACTCATATGATAGGTATGGAAAATCATTGTGAAAGACACCAAGGGTAGATAGTGGGTGATCTTTGGAGAAAGATATCATAAAATTGATATACATAAATCTTTAAATGATACCATGCCTAACAACCAATCAAGTCAATTTATGTCATGATTATGTAAGTGATCCTTAAACATGAGACACCAAAGATATCTTGTGGATGGATGATATTGTTTTAAATATGACTTAAAAACCACTAGCCACAAGATCTCCAAAACTTCATAGATTAGATATAACATGAATTTCTCGAAGATAATTGCATGGTCAAGATTTGATCATCGACACTTGGCATATAAGATGTCTCTCTATTAACCCAATAACAAGGTGATGCAGGGCATCCATCTTTGCATCACACGAGCACCACTTGGATGTCACATAGGCACTTAGGAATGTTTCCTTGGCTATAATACCACATGGTAACCCAAGACTTTTTGTTATTTCAAGACATAAAATATTATTGATTTTGATAGATATAGGTGAGTTTGATAATTTAAATAAATGATTGATTGATGTCTTTAAATTATTACATAAGATTAATTTGAGGATATTGATGGTATTTTAGTCAAAATGGTTTGAAGAAGGTATGTGTTCATGATTGTTAGTATTGACAAATCAAACAGCTGACCCTCATTGGTATGGGAACTCGGACCCTTATAAGAATAAGTTTTATTTTATTAGTCTTCCATCATCAAGGTATTAGCCATTTAATCATTTTATTTTATATATTTTACATTTTTCATCATATAAATATTCAAGGCATTTAAAGCATCAAAACTTGTATTTTATATTTACTACCATTTTTAGTTTTATTTTCCCAACGTTTTTTTTGTTTAATAATAAAGTTTTTATGTAAGGTACCTAGGGTATCTAAAAAATTGGGGGTGCCTTCTCTCTCATGACAACACCTACTCTCTCTCTCTCTCTTATGGAATGGCAATCAACTCTCTCTCTCTCTCTCTCTTGCTCTCTAACCGACAACAATTCTTATGGAATGGCAATCAAAACTCTTTATGATTTTTTTAGAGGTTGTGTGATTGATTTTTTTTATTGCTTTTCAATCTCTTGTCCTAGAAGCGTGAATTCATCTCCATTTTTTTCATATCCAATTCATTGGGTTTGTAAAGCTTATCATAATCATTTTTGAGAAGCAAATTTTTAGGCTTTGATCAGAGTTGGATTTAAGGTTGGTTATAGGTGCGATTTAGATTTTTTTTATTATAAACTGATATTAATTGTGATGGTGAGTAAAGTTTAGGTCTAATTACCTGGAATTTTAGGGTATGCAAATCTGATGTTCAAGAAATTTGTGAGGGTCTAAAGATATGATTCTTAGGCTTTTATTGGAGGCTCTATAGATCCAATTTTTAGGCAATTGTTGAGGTTATATAAGTCTTATTTTTAGGCATATATTGGAGGTTCTATAGATCCAATTTTTTGGCAATTTTTGGATTTTGGTGAATTTTTTCCTGATCAATTGGTCAATTGGGGTTCTTTTAAGGCGTTTTTCAAGCAAGCATAAGAGGAGAAATTTTAGATATATTTCTAATTAGCTGTCAAGTGAATTATTAGAGCTATTTCTGGATATTAATCGACTAACTTTCATGTGTGATTACAAAAATTGTTGGGTTCAAGTTAGTTCTTGATAAAGATTGATTTGAAGTTTAATATAAAGTTTAATTGTATAGTTTTTCAGGTCTGAGTTTGATCCTTGAGTTGAACTGATTAGAAGTTTGATATGGGGTCAAATTTTAAGTGTGATTTGAGGTTTTGTTACATCTAACCCTTTAGTCTGATTTTAGAGAGTCATTTAGATTTCCTTAAAAGCTTGCTTAAAAACTAATATCAAGCAGATTTTTAGATCTAGCATTAAGAACTATTTTAGGGCCAATAAAGAAACTCAATCAAATTTACATCAAGGTGATATTGTGGTGATTATTTTTAGGCTATTTTCAGAAATTATTTTTTCGCAAATATTTCATTAGCTAAACTACCTTCGGCATATTTCATTAACTAAACTTCAGATAATGTTGAGAATTAAAAAAATTTTAATAAGAGCTACATTAAGGGTAAACTATAGGTAAATTATTTTCTGGTCCATTCATCATATAGGAATATTAGGATCATCATCTCAGCCATATTTAGAGGATCATTCTAAGAGTACCTATATTCATTTATCACATTATGAAGATGTTCAAGGGTAGATATGTAGAAAGTCAAAGTCAACTTAAAAAATTAAAAAGTCAACTAGATAAGGAGATTTTCTCATAATATGTTGATTTCTATTTATCTGTAGTTATTTACTTTCTTTCTTTAAGTTTGACATTTTACTTTTTTTTTATTACGTGAGTTTGCATGGAACTAGGGACAGTTAAGACCACCCATATGCATTAGGTTGACTCTAGGTAAGTCATACTTACTCGTGAGAGTAAGGGGGAGATTCTTTGGTGAATTGGTGTCAGATTGAGGACAAGCCTAGGGAATTGACTGAAAAACAACTCGATGTGTATTTGTTCTTTGCCTTGTAGGATCACAAGAACTTGAGGACGAGCAACCTACTTGGAGCAAGCACGGATCGATGATGGGGCTCAAGGACTTTAGAGGGGGAGGGGTCAGACCGAAGGGGAGTAAGGAGCGGCATGCTGAGGTCGAAGGGTTTGTTGGTGGGACTAAGTGGAGATGCACTCAAGAACGGCAGCAAAATGAGGTCACCTATCAAGAGTGTTTGAGGGTCATATAAAAAAATCTAGTATATGAGTGACATGAGAAATTGAGTGAATAATCATCAAATTTATTAAAACGATATAAATCACATAAATACACAAAAGAAACTAATTTCATCATTTATTCAAGGTTTTTCAATAGTTCCTAGAAAAATATATAAAAAAATATCCCCATAACTTAGAAAATTAATATCTTTTAAAAAGGCTTTTTCAATCCAAACTCTCTACTAGATCAAAATTTTAATTTTCTATCTTTGTCCTGTCCAAAATAAAAACAATAAGGAAATAAGGGATTTTTCATTAACAAGTTTAAACAAGAAAATAAAAAAGTTTCCTATCATGTACATAAAAAAATAGATTTTGAATTAGATTTGAGAAATCAAAATAATTTTCCATGATCCCATCTAATCAAAGGGATCATGATCAATTTTATGTTGATCAATTCTTCTGAACTGTCAATGGGGGTCGGATGGATGATCAGATGGAGACCCCTCGATCAGATCATCTACTGTGATCGAGGACGGGACCATTGATTCTATCGACATTCTACACTCAAAATTCACAGAAAAAAAAATTATTAAAATTAAAAATTAACTGAAAAATACGCTCGATCTGATCTGATCGAGACTCACTCTGACAAATCGGCGATCCGCTCGATCTAATCACATATACATCTTCCAGTATGGTCTAGATCCTAACCAAATCGCCCCTCTCTCTGTCGCTCAAACTCTTTCGAAAACCCTCTCCGCGGCCGCCAGACATGGCGATCATCACGGAGGTAGATGAAGAGCCCCCCCAGCAGCCCGCCACGACTTCCGCGCCCGCTGATCGACAGTCCATCGGTCGGTTAGACGACTTCTTGCTCCCTATTCTCTCGTCTGAAGGTCCCCACGGCTTACTGGAGATCGTCGCGGACTTTCTCCGGAGAAAATCGGATGCATTCAAATCGGAATCCTCCTACAAAGAACTCGTGGCTGTTCTTTCGATCGCCAAAGATAAAGAGGACTCTTCCTCGCGTTTAGCTGCCAAGAAGAAGGAAGATCGCGCCAAGAAGATTCCCGCCGTAGCTCCAGTGCAGGCCTCCTCATCTTCGAAGGAAGCTCCCGCGGTGCAGGCTTCCTCATCTGCGAAGGAAGCTCCTGCGGTGCAGGCTTCCTCATCTTCGAAGGAAGCTCCTGCGGTGCAGGCTTCCTCATCTTCGAAGGAAGCTCCTGCGATTGAGAAGGGGAAGTTGGTAGGTAAATCCGTGGAGAAGCAAGTTGCCGACTCCGATACTTCCAATTCCAGAGGTGAATTTTCTATTATTAGACACAATTGCACGCAATTTTGTGTGGAAAGCTGACTTCTTTATTTGATTTTCTCTCTTTTCTTCGTTCTTTCTACCTGTACGTATTGTTCGATGGCTACTTTTGTGGAGGGCGGATCTGTATGGACAGAAATGTCGCTTTTTATTTAAGATCGGCTTTATAAAATGTTTGGAATTTCCATAAGCTATGATATGTCCTACTTATGGTGAATTCATACATGAAAAAGATGAATCTCTGTATTCCTGTTGAATGAAATTATTCTGCATCATGGGCAGTTGATTGCGGGGTTAATGTTGTCCATAAGGAAATGTTTATGGAGTAATCTATCTCTCTCTCTACCTTAACTGTTTATCTCTCTTAATTTTTGTGTTTTTCTCCTTATCCATCTCTCTCGTTCTCACGTTGTTCTCTGTCCTTCTATATCGCTCACAAAATTTCTGTCCACTCTCCTTATCCATCATTCCCTCATCTCTCTCTCACTCTTACTCCCTCTCTCACCAGTTCTTTTTTTTTTCTTCTTTTGGCAGCTCCGAATTCCGGAAATGGTCTTGATTTGGACAAGTATTCCTGGACCCAAACACTGCAAGAAGTCACTGTCAACATTCCAGTCCCTGAAGGAACCAAGTCAAGATTCATTGTCTATGAAATGAAGAAGAATCATTTGAAAGTTGGGCTTAAAGGACAGCCGCCCATCATTGATGTAAGCCACCCTGTTTGATCCTGCTTTGAGGAAAACTAATGCTCTAGAAAAATAACCGTTTGTACTATTTACAGGGTGCTCTTTATAAACCTGTGAAATCAGATGACTGCTTCTGGAGCATTGGTATCTCTACAAAGCTCATACTTTAAAATTGATTATGCTGCATATATGTTTGAATTTATGGTTAAATGTGTTAACAGAGGATGGGAAAGCCATCTCCGTGCTGCTGACAAAGCACAATCAAATGGAATGGTGGAAATGTGTAACAGTGGGAGAACCGGAAGTAGATACTCAGAAAGTAGAGCCCGAATCGAGCAAACTCTCAGATTTGGATCCCGAAACCCGGCAAACTGTGGAGAAAATGATGGTAAAAACTTGCATAGTCTTTTTTCTAGTTCCTCTAAATTTACGCAAATCATATCAAATGAGAGAGTTAGAAAATTGGCTTCGGCTGGCCCACCCTATTTACAGCCTTCAAACAAGTTAGCAGTGGTAAAGGTCTAAAATTCCCTTGATGTTCATTGATGTTCTACATACTGTCATAAATACTACACGAGTCTTGGGCATCATTGATGTTCTGTTGGTTTATCATACCAATGATGATAGCATTGATATTGAAGATTTTTTTAGTCAATCATTGCTATAGCTTTCTCTGGCTCTTCCCTTAGTTGATCTCTTAAGTACTACCATGAGAAAGAAAAGTGTGTCCCAATGATTTGCATGATTGAATTTGCAATATCGATTGTAAATGGCCATAATACCGATATCATTCCTCTCTCACAAGGGCCATATGAACAATCTCTTGCAATTTGTGTGCAATTGGGTTATCATGTTGTTGAAGTTGATATCGATATCAATGGTTCTTGCAGTTTGATCAGAGACAGAAATCTATGGGTCTTCCAACATCAGATGAGTCTCAGAAGCAAGAGATTTTAAAGAAGTTCATGGCAGAGGTACTTCACTTTTCCCATCCCTATCCCTAAACCTAACCCTAGCTTTTGTTTTTGGGCTTACCAATCCCTTGGATGAGATGATCTTTTCTTGATTGCAGCATCCTGAGATGGATTTCTCACGGGCAAAGATTGCGTGAAGATTGCATTGTAAGAAAAAGAGACCCTTGATTTATAACTTTGGAGAGAAGACTTCGACTCTTGTTTTGCATGAACATCATTCTGGATTTTTTTTCCAGTTCTTGCTGGTACTTTTTCCTCGTCAGTTCGTATTGTTCTTGGATCATTTTTCTCACAAAAGATCATTGAAAGCGAGTTTGATGCAAAATCATCTTGTGGAACTCGATAGAAGTTCATGCTATTCCATGTGGTCGTGTGGAAATGGATCAGACAAAATTTTAAGAAATTATCAGAGAAAAACATTATTTTCTCTAAAGCTCAATTTATAAATTCCTTATTTAGAAGAAGTTGGTGTCTTATTGCTGTTCTTCTGAGCTCGCTTGAAAGAATGCAAGATGAAGAAAATTTGCTTGAAAACTAAGATATGCTTTGTACTCAAATGTTATGCGTTGAAATTCATTTTGCATGTTTATTCAAACAAATTATTCTTTGATGTAAACACTAAACTCTTCGAATTGGTAAATAAAACATTCATTTTGATTCAAGGAAGGTTGATCTTGAAACTTAAAAAAAGAAAATAAAAGGTACGAAATAGATTTTAAAATGCATGGGTAATGTATTTTATATTATGAAGTCAATCTCAACAGCAATGAAGTATGTAATTTAAAGGATAAATCTCCATGTGTGTGGGAGAGTCTCCTTGAAATATGGAAACATAAGAATATTGAAGACATGCATGTGAGACAAGCATTGTCTAGACTTACATATTGGTACATATCATGGCATTCTAAATCATACTAGCTTGCCTATCACAACCAATGCTTGTGGTATTCATTCAAAAGGAACCAAAATCAATCTTAGAATGATGATTTCAGCATTTCAAAACCAATGCTTGTGGTGTTTTAGTGTTCCATGATCATGGGTCTATTTTTGCTCTATAAAAAGGGTGAAATCATGATTATGAAGGAAGAGAGACCATTGTTGCTTCTCTAAAGGAGAAAATAAGCCTAGTGTGATTGCCGATGATCATGGAACTAGTGTTGGCATAACTTCCAATATCTTATCTTCATTGAATGCCATGTGGAATGGTTTGGACATTTGCAAGAAATAAAGTAGCACCCTTATTCTCATTTATAGCTTTTGGCATAGTGGTAAGCAATTTATCCTATCAATAGATCGTAGAACTACAGGGGTTGAGTTCAAATCACATGAACAACATGGTGTCATCCAGGACAAGTCATGTGGGAGTGCTTGGTATCAGGTTAGCAGCAAGTGTTGGGGGGGATGGTAGGTATAAATTCTGACATTTGGGCCTGAATTGAATGTCATGTGGTGTAGCTTGGACTTTGTTGAGAAATAATGTAGCACCTTACTAATAGCTATAGCTTTTGGCATAATGATAAGCCCTTGATCACAAAACAGATCCTTCTTACTATATCAATATTTTACTTTTGTCTTGTAATTAAGAGTACAAAATGAGCTCACATGAAATGTTATCCTCTAGTCAAGTGAATAAATGGATAGAGTTTGATGACTCCAAGTCTAGGAAAACAAAAAATGGTGAGCTCATGTTCTTAATTTGAATGATTGCCTGATCTAATCAGACATGCAATTTATATATGTAATTATGTGATTATTAATGCAAATTTAGGCATAAAACAGTTCATTTGTATGCATGTTATCATACTTTGAGTGCATATCTATCATTTCATACATTTTAAAGTTATAATCTCAAAATGTGTTATTTTAGTGATAATTATACATAATTAAATAATATACTTTAGAGTAGATTATTCTTATATATATTTGATATTATAATTAAGTTTTAATGTTAAATAATAAGATAAGATAATTTTTATACAATCATTTATTTTTCTAAGTTTGATTTTCTAAGAAAAATGAGTGTATTTTTTAAATAAAAATTTATTCTCTTGTTATTTATTAAATTTAAATTTTTAAAATTATAGATTATTTAATTTATGTTCCAAAAAAATAAATTTAGACTAACTTGGAGTTGTATTTTGAAAATTATGATTTTTCTAATTTTTAGAGATTTTTTGTAATTTTTTTGAGTTTATTTTGGATTTATTTATAATTTTAAAATTAAAAAAATTCATTTATATACCGTGCGCTGATGTGGAGGGGTGTCTCACGTAACGACGTGTGTACACGCCATGTGACGACATATGTGTGCTCATATCTGTGTGCACGTGTGTGGGAGTGTGCGTGTGTGTGACTAATGGGTTAAGCATCCTTTTCACGATAAAAGATAAGCCCATTAAATGCACACTCTTTATATACTTGAAAACATACTTTAATTTAAGTCATGTGGGATTATGTTTCTTTATTTTTATGTGCAAGTGACGTGGCGCGACGGGGAGCGTACGATTCGTGAACTGAATCGAAGTTGTTGATCTTCACTTAAGTGAGGGGTAACCGCACTCGATTGGGCGACGTTTTCGTTTTATAAAACAATTTAATCTTGGTTTTTCATCTGAGGAGTTATAACGGTTGAAATTAAATATGCCCAATGGACTTCTGTGGACGCATTACGATATATCAAGCATTCGATGAAGATCGAATGGTGGACGTTACACGACGATCAAACTTCATGCCATGACACGGCTTCATCTGCGCGCTATATCTTCGATCAAATATACACGAGTTAAGGGCAATGATTCACATCCAAGTGTTTCATCTAAGGCATTGATCGAAGATGAATCTTATCCAAATCCAACAGCTACACCCAATTTAGCCAATAAATACATATGTTCTTCGATGATGTAAAGTATTCATGGGTGTTTTGAGTAATAGAACTATTTAGACATATAAATCCTTGAATTTCTTGCTTTCCTCCTATTCTAGATCAATTTCCGCATCCAAGGAGTGTTTGAAAGTAAGATTTTGTAGAGAGAATAGGGAGAAATCACTTCTTGAATGCCAAAACTCACCTTTGAAATCGCGAAATGAAGAGCCCTTGATCTGGCGATCAATTGGTTTGAGCACTACTTCATATTAGAATTCTTGTTTTCCTACTAATCTCTCTTCCTATAACATCATATTTCAATTTCAAATCATAAATTAGTCGAATTTTAGATTTAATTTTGGTTTTCTCTCTCTTCATGTTCAAAAATTCTACTTATTTTTTGCTCTTTGATTTCTCCGCGAATCTTGATCCAAATCGAGTGATTTTTTATTCTGTGGATTTTTCTTCGAGTTCTCTTTTCAAATCTACCCAAATCCCTAATTTCTCACCTCAATTCCTTCTCTGATTTTGATCGAATTTGAAGAATACCTCAAAAATACCTTAATTCTTTGTGGATTCGACCCTTATTCACCACTATACTCTTTAAATCATGATATTAATCTTAAATTGGTGAGTTTGGAATATGTTTTGATATGAGTCCATGTGTTCTTAACGCCCGCGCGGATTCATCTCGTCAGCATATCAATAGTGGCCTTGGTTGGTATAATCAGATAATAGGAGCATTGGACCTCCAAAATGAGAGGACATTGGGGTTTGGGCCCATTTTATGTTTTTGAATATCCATAAAACCCAAGTTACAAAGAGGAAAGAAAACGAGGGCATGCAAAAGATAAATGAGAGGGGGAGACAAAATGAGGATGTGAAAGGATAAAGCAAATGGGTGAGAAGAGAGGAAAGGTAAAGAGGGTGAAAGTGAGCAGTAAATATGGGGGACGGGAGGGGAGAGAGATGGGAGGAGAGGGAGGGAAAGAGAGTCGTGTAAGTTTTCCAATGTATGTTAATATGTTATTTATCTTTCTATATATCAATTTTCAGTGAATTGATGACATGAGACTCAACACTTGTGCAATTTAAGATAGATTTTTTAAAAGTTAATATGGTTTTGAAACTATGAATTTTTTAAAATCCTAATTTCTATTAGGAGAGGTCAAAGTTTAGGTTTTGGAAACAAGATGAGCGTGTGCCGATTTAGGCGTGATTTTAGGTTAAGAGAAAAAATGGGGCCGGAAACCAAAACTCATAATCCTAATTGACCTAGAGGTACATATGAGAAGTACAAGTTCCCAAAAAGATATCTCATCTAAATCATCTTGCATGCAATAGTTGACATAGCATGGTGCTTCTCTTTAACATGAGAATGAGATACACTACTCTACTTCTTTCTTTGCAATATGAAAGGGTTGCCCCGAAGAAAGATGAAGTACCCGAATGTGTGGTTTTTGTATCAGCTTTGTCGCTTGCATATATAGAATATGAGTAGGTCGGCAATCAAAGATGTTTACATCTCTCAATTACACGTCCTTGTCATAAATCACATTTGATAAAAAGCCCACTAGCTGCCTACAATAATGGGCATTTTCACACCAATTGTGAGACTAATTAGTAATTGAACGCATGAATTATCCTTCACTTTACATGAAAAACCATGCTATTTGATCACCCAAAATCATGGCATAATCAATTCATGAGATCCATTCAATTATACAACAATTAATTTGGGGGTTTGCCCTCCTAAAGTTGTGATTTTTCTCTCTTTATATTATAGTGATCTCTCCCTCCCCCCTCTTGCATCCCTAGTATTTCTCTCTCATCTTTCCTCTCTCTAGTATCACTCTATCTAAAATCTTTTCACTTCTCTCTCCCCTCTCTAATATCTTTCTTCTCCTTTATATATCTCTCCTACTTTAATATCCATTCCTAGTGCAGGTAGTCTCTCCATCCCCCTCTCTCTTTACCTTCTCTCTCTCTCTCTCCTCCCACAAACAATTGCGATGGATGATTTCACACGGGCAAGCAAAAACATCAGATCAATGATCATGAGCCGTGAAATTATGCATGGTCACAATTGCCAATATGCTTCTCTTGCCTTATGCATGAACTAATCAACATGCTAGTGGACTAAAAAAATGTTAAGGGGGAGTGATGATAGTGATAATCTCGACAAAGTATTTAGTGCAAGAAAAAAAAGAAGGGCCCTCTACCCCTTCTATAGGGTGGAGATGCCATAATTAAATGTGGGGGAAGAATTACAAGTATCTTAGAGGGCATTTCAAGGGTATATGCAAGGTGCTCTAACAATATAACTCATGGAACAATCAATTTCAATGTGCTTTGTCCAATTTTGGAAAGGTGGATTGCTCGCATTGAAGATTGGGAGAGAGAGAAAGAGCATGTGAGAGAGAGGGATGAGCGATTGGAAGAGGAAGACAACCAAAGGGAGAGAAGAGAGAACATGGAGAACATGAGACAAGGGGAGGGTGTGAGAGAGAAAAGATGCAGTTAAGATAAGGAAATGGGTCGAGATAAAAGACCATCCATGGGGAGAGGATATTATTTATGGAGTAATAGAGATATGAGAGATAACCCTCCGTTAAAGATAATCATCCATGATATTACTAGGTAAAGGTTTTATAGTATTATTGAAAAATAATGGATGTGATATCAATGATTTACCATCACTTACCATAAAAGGGCTTTTTTGCCATTAGTGAACTCTATATGCATGTGTTGATCTTATATGTCGTTTATCACATCATCTCCATATGCAAAACATGGAGAAAAGGATCAACCGATGTCGAGATCATGGTAAAAAATGGTTGATCAATGGGTCCAATTTATTAACCGATGTTGATCATGATCAGATCAATGGTCATAGATCATTGCGAAGACTATAATAAAGGAATATATATATATCATAAAAGTGATCTGATCACCAATAGGATCACCAACAACATCGCCAATTAGGGTGGCGATCGATCATGGAACCTCGATCGATGATTGAAGCAATCTGATGCAGGACGCGGTTGTGAAAACCCTTGTGCCTGATCAATGGAATTGAGGTTGACTGAAGATAGGGCGGTCAAACCTAGCGTACGGGTAGGCAAGTCCTAGACCCTAAGTACGATATCTAGCCTAAACCTAAGTGCAGGCAGGCGTGCCGATCAGCGAAGTCGATTCCGGGTAACCCAAGAAAACTCGCGATGATGGGCAGGGAGAGATCCTCTCGATCCACATCCGAAGGTGTAGAGTGGCTCGTCGTGGAGTAGCCGGAACTGCAGCTCACGCTCAGTGTCAGACCTGATGTACGCGTGAGAGGTCTCGAACCTATACTCGTACTACCTTGCCTAAGTCATCCGACGGCGGTGGAGACGAGTAAAGGAAATGCTTTGAAAAGTAATTAAACTTTAGAAGGAGGGGTTGAAGCTAACCTGCGGGCCTTGTGCCCGGTCGGTCGTGATGAAGGAGATCATCGTACGCGGCACGGGCGGTCAGCAGAAGTAGGCCGAATCGGCGAAGCCACGATCGGGCAGAAACCTCAGCGCGGGGTATGGATAGGCGTATGGACACGCGGGCAAATCGCGCAGACGTGCGGGTAGGGCGCGTGGGCGTGGGAGCGGGGCGCGCGGGTAGAGTACATTGGCGCGCACGCCGGGCGTGCGGTCCCACAGGTAGTGCACGGGGTCATACCGACTGGGGCAGAGCGAGGACCCGCAGGGAACAGATCGGGCCGCGCGTGGATACGGCCACGATTGGGGAGGGCCAGCTGCAAGTTGCACCGGGCAATGGTGGCCCCACGTGCGCGCGAGGATGCAGATGGGTGGACTCGGGCTGGAGGGGGCCGCAAGCGAGGACGTCCAAGGACTCTGGGCCGCAGGTGAATGCGGTTCGGCATGGGAAGTTGAGGTGGAGCGGGATGAAGCAAGGACGGGAGCTGGCGATGGAGAGGAAGGGGAGAAGCGGGAGGCGGGAGCTGGGGTGAGGATGACCGGCGGGTGGTGGAGCAGCAGTGGGGTTCGGGGAGGAGCAGTGTGACCGGGAAGGGGAGACTCGTCGGAGATGGAAGAGGAGCGTGGAGGAGATAGCGGCGCGGAGGTCTAGAGGCGGCGGCGGCGCAAGGGCGGCGGCAGCGGCGCCTTGGGGACGGTGGCGTTGCGAAGACGGATCGGCGCCGAGGCGCGGCTGCGGCGGCGGCAACGGCGACGTCCTCGTGGTCGGGGGAAGGAGTGGCGGCTGTAGCGACGGCGATGACAACGGCGGAGGCACGGATACGTGCGACGGCGGCGACGACGACGGTTGGACTCCTTACCCGACCTTCCGTGAGCAGCCACTCGAGATGGAGGAAACTCCTTTCTTTTCTCAAATGATGGCTAAGGTTTGTGGGGGGTCTCTTCCCCTCTTATAGAGCCCAAAATAGTCCGAGAGGGGAAAGGGCCCACTTGAGGCCCACAACCCAAAACCTAAACATACTTATAGAAATAAAGGTTCACAAAGAAGAAGGGCTTCACGAGTGAGATCCCAAAAAGGGAAGAAACCATCTGAAAGCCTGAAAGGGAGAGAAAAATAAACGAGGACCCGCTTAAACACGTGCGGGTCTAAAAAAGTTCCCAATAAAGAAAAAGACAAGTAGATAGATCCACGTGCGCGAGGGCTCCTCCGGTGCCGTGATATCGTGTCTTGGTGGCGACATGAGGATCCAATTTGATCGCCATGATCAATCAGAAAAGATATAATGAAGTATATAATTCAAATGGATGAGGAAAAAATGGCATAAAACGCTTTCTCATGACAAGACCGAGCAATCATTGTGATCGCTGTCAGTGGCTTCCCTTTTTTTAATATTTTGATATGGACGTCAACATCCCGACTGACGTGGAAGATTCCTAGCGGCGGCGGCTCTCGATCTTGAAAGCGATCAGAATTCGATCACGCCAACTTCTTCTTCTTATCGTCTTCCACAAGATCGGCTTCATAAATAATGCCTGACTTGCCGCTTCCCCCTCTCACCAAAATATCGTCCTCCGGAAGGAGAAAGTTAGAGAGGGAAAGCTCTTGGAAAAAGCTGGGAGAGAAAGTGAGAGAGAAATTTGCGGGAGAAATGGAGAGATAGTGAGACGGAGAATTTAGTGAACGGCAGTTAGAGAGAGAAAGTTAGATAGAGAAATTTAGAGAGAGAGTAAAAGGGTGTTAGGTTCTTTTTCTTGTGCCTGTCGAGTGTCGAGTGCTCGTGCGTTGACGGTCGAGAATCAAGATCAAGAGGAGAGATGGCCGCTGTGACTAGCTCCTGCGCGCTCCGGGGGGGGATCCCGGCGGATGGCGCCGCCGGCGCGCCCCCCACCGGCTGCCGCAGAAGGCCGATCGACCCTCGATCGCCCTCGGCAGCTTCGATCTTTCGGTTCCCGCCTAATTTCGTCCGTCAGCTTAGCACGAAAGCTCGCCGTAACTGCAGCAACATCGGACTCGCTCACGTCGTCGCGGCTTCGTGGACGAATAACCAACCCAAGGCTGCGGCCGATCTGGTGACGATTCCTCCACTGGAATCCGCTCCAGCTGCTCCCATATTCTCCTCCGACGGTAGTCTCACCGTTCACGCTGGTAATTAAACCCTATACGATCTCTCTCTCTCTCTCTCTAACTGTCTGTCTATCTCTCTCTCTTTATTTCTCTCCACTTCTATTATTCTGCATTTTGAAATCGGTTGATCTCCGGTTAGGGAGTCTCACTGTTCACGCCGGCAATTGAAAACTTAATCTGTATCTCTCTCTCTCTCTTTCTCTAATTGTCTGTCAATCTATTATTTTCTAAACGACTGAGCTCTGATTAGGGGAGAGATATGGCCGTGGAATCGTCACCGACGGGATCACCACCCCTGTGGTCAATACATCCGCCTATTGGTTCAATAACTCCGCAGAGCTGATTGATTTTAAGGTGCCAATGACCAGTCTTCGACAAAGTCGTTTCATCTTCTGATTGGAAAGTCGTTTGCAGGAAGGGAGGCATAAGAGCTTTGAGTACGGCCGCTACGGGAACCCAACCACCACAGCACTCGAGGAGAAAATGAGGTTCTGAAATCTCAATCTATTATAATTATCGTTGAATCTTTTTCTAAAAACTCTCATCCGGGATGAAAAGTGCTCTGGAGAAGGCGGAGTCGACGCTATTCGTGGCTTCTGGAATGTACGCCAGCGTGGCGATGTTCGAAACTCTGGTTCCTCGAGGAGGGCACATTGTGACTACCACGGATTGTTACAGGAAGACGAGAGTGTTCATCCAAAATGAACTCCCAAAGAAGGATATATCGGTGAAATTCATTTATCTTTTACTTTAAGAAGTTTTTTCCTATTTTTGTATCAATTGTGTTTTTGGAAATTTGAGTGGGTCATTGTTTGTTTTTTTCATTTTTTTGTAATTTTAGGTCACAGTGATCGATCCAGCTGACATGGATGGGTTGAAGAGGGCCTTGGAGGAGAACAATGTCTGTTCTTTCACCCACTTGATTTTCTCTCGCTCTGTCTTTATTTCTATCCCTATCTCTCATTCTATCTTTTTCTATGCATTTATCTCTAGCTGTCTCTCAATCTCCATCTCTCTCTATTTATGTATGTCTCCATCCATATCTCTGTTACCATTTCTTCATCTCTTTCTCTATCTTTCTTTCTATATCTACCTACATTTCAATATTTATCTATCTCTTGATCTCTCTCTATTTGCCTTTCTCTCTGTCTTTCTGTCTCCGTGTATATATAATATATCTCTGTTGTTATTTATCTCTCTATCTTTTCCCCTATGTATTTATCAATCTACCTATCTCTATCTCACAATCTCCTATACTGAATAATATAGCTATCTCTCTCTCTCTATGTCTACCCTCTACCTCTGCTTCCCATCTACATCTCGATCTCTTCCTTGAATGATCCAACTAATCATCCTAATATGGTGGATATCCATCCACACAGGTATCGGTGTTCTTCACAGAGTCTCCGACCAACCCGCTGTTTAGATGCGTCGACATTGAACTCGTATCAAAGATGTGCCATGAGAAAGGTGCCCTTGTCTGCATAGATGGGACCTTCGCCTCCCCCATCAACCAGAAGGCTCTCCCCCTCGGTGCTGACCTCGTTCTTCATTCGGCCACCAAGTTCATTGCTGGCCATAATGATGTCAGATGATTGACTGAATCCTTATTTTTCTATCCGTCCATTATCTACATCCCTTTCTGTATCTCTTGCTCTATTTCAATCATTACCTTCTCTCTCTATTTATCTTGTTCTTTCTCCCTATGTCTGCCTATATTTCCATCTCTCTCTTGCTATTTACGTTTCTAATTTTATCTATATTTCTTCATCTCTTTATCGATTTGTCTTTCAATCTCCCTATCCTTGACACCAACTCTATCTTTATATCTTATCTCTCCCCTAATCTCCATATCTCTCTCGATCATATTTTCATTGATCCTTGGCTATTTTTTCAGGTTATTGCTGGTTGCATCAGTGGCCCACAGGAGCTGATATCTAAAATACGTTTATACCACCATGTTGTTGGCGGTGTTCTCAACCCTGTGAGTGATTTTCCATCACAGGGATGATTTCTTTTTATTGCTATCTCTACTTGATCTTCGGGTCAATCATTGGGTGATTAATTATCTGCTGAGAGTTTGGGCATAAAAAATTTTCAATCATTTCTGCAGCATGATGACCTATTTTTAACTTATATTTTGTTATTTTGGGTAGAATGCAGCATACCTGATCCTGCGAGGAATGAAGACACTTCATCTCCGCGTGCGGCAACAAAATCAGACAGCGCTGAGGATGGCCCAATTTTTGGAGGAGCATCCCAAGGTAGATACAGTATATATGTATATAGGTGGAGAGTATGCACGTGTATGTGTGGGGGAGTGGTAGAGAGAGAGAAAAACCATTGGATATGTCTTCTTCAGTGCCAGATGAGGGAATGAAATCAGAGAGATATTTGGATACGTATGTTCTTGACATCTGAATGGGGAGAGAGAATTGGGAGGGTGTCTTCTTCACTTTAGAGAGGGGGAGACAGAGAAAGATAGAAAGGAAACTGCAGATATGTGGCGCTAAAGAGAGATGGGTGTTTGTATTAATGCATGTCATATTGACGTTTGGGTTGTCAAAGAGCTGAGTAGTGTTTTCTGTCTTTCTGTTGGTAGATACTGCGAGTATACTATCCAGGGCTGGAGAGTCACCCAGAGCACCACATCGCCCGGAGACAAATGTCTGGCTTTTGGTGGCGTTGTAAGCTTTGAGGTAGTACCCTACCTGCAAATTGACCTCAAAACTAGAATATCTCTCTCTCCTTTCTCTTTTGCTGTGTTTTTCCTTTCGCCGAGATAAAATTATCTCTCTCTCTCTTTAGATCCTTGTCCGTTTATCTGTGTGTCTCTAGATCTCTCTCTCTATCTCTCACGCTCTTTAGATTTATGTCTTTTTTTTTCTCTCTCTCTAGATCTTTCTCCATTTATCTGTGTCTCTAGATCTCTCTCTCTATCTCTCTCACTCTTTAGATGTATATCTTTTTTTCTCTCTCTCTCGCTCTCTTGAGATCTGTATCTTCATTTCCCTCTCTCTCTCTCTCACCTCTTTAGATATTTTTATGTATATCTCTCACCCTCTTTTGATATTTTTATGTATATCTCTCTCACCCTCTTTAGATCTATATCTCTTTTTCCGCTCTCTCTCTCTCACTTCCCTAGGTTTTCTATTTCTCTCCGTTCTATTTATCTGGCTACTCTCCCTCCCTCTTGAGCTCTCTCTCTCTATAATATCAAATTCTATCTTTCTGTCTATCAATCATCTATCGATGTTGTATAGCTTGATTTTTTTCTTTTCATTTTTCTCTCCATGCAGCTTTAATTATCTTATCCCTTCGGTGGTTTCAGGTCGATGGTGATCTGCACGATACCATCAGGTTCATAGACAACCTCAAGATCCCTTACCTTGCTCCCTCCTTTGGCGGCTGCGAGAGCATTGTTGACCAGCCTGCCATCATGTCCTACTGGTACGTCAACATCTTTTCTCTCTTCATACTTCCCCTCAACCATTTTCTCTATCTAGGTAGAAAATTAGAGAGAGGGGTTGGGAAAAAGCTTGTGTCAGAGAAAATGATGGAAAGTGAGAGACCAAGCAAGTTGGAAAGTTTTTTTCTTTGTGGAAGAGGGGGTGTAGAGGACAGAGGTTGAGGGAGCGACGTAAATTGCTGGGGAGAGTGAGACAGAACGTTAGAGAGAAAGTGGAGAGAAGGAGAGAGATAGATAAAGAGGCCAAGAGAAAGAAAGTGAGATAAATATTGAGAGAGAAAGAGAACTAGATAGAAAATAGAGAGAGGGGTGGACGAAAGATTTATTGTCAGAGAAAATGATAGAAAGTGGAAAGGTTTGGGAAGAGAAAGGACAGAGGTTGAGGTAGAGAAGTAAATTGCTCTGGGAAGAGAGATAGAGAGAGAATGAAAGATGCGGGGGAAGACAGAGAGTGAGATAAATATCGGCAGAGAAATAGAGAGAGAATGAAGAGAGGGGGAAGAGAAAGATAGGGAGGCCGAGAGAAAGAGGACAGAGAAAGAGAGATAAATCTCGAGGTCTTGAATGTGTACTGGCAAAATAGGGACCTGAGCAAGGAGCAGAGAGAGAAGCACGGGATAAAGGACAACCTGGTGAGGTTCAGCTTCGGCGTCGAAGATTTTGAAGACTTGAAGGATGACGTCATCCGAGCGTTGACTTACGTTTGACTGGCGTATCATCGCGGTGAATGACACGTGTTACATCTTCCTCACGAGATTTTCTATCGCGGGAATTATGAAACCATTGACTGGAGCTTAACTGAGCTTCCAAGCTCATTTTTGTTCTTTTATCTGCCTCGTCGCCGCAATAATCAGAATCTAGGCTATCCTAAAGTGAAATCCCCAAAAGACCCTCTCTCCTCTTACCATTCCCTTCGCGCCTTCCTTCTCGCTCTAGAACTGGACATCATCTTCTCGATCTGATCGTTGTAGTGATTGGTGTTCGTCGATATGATTAGGTATAGGATCGTTGATCGATCTATTAGGATCTGTATATAATCGACGATCGCCACTTAAAAATCTGAACAAATTCATATAGAATTTAACTTGATAAAATGTCAAAAATACCGTTGATCAGAATGTTATTTTACGTGAGTGATTGCCGAGCAATCGCTTTTCTCCGTGGATCGAAATCCAGCTCAACATGATCATTGATATGATCGACACCTTCGATCATGACGATCCTCTTCAGTCAAGTTGATCCGATTGCTGATCGATGTTCCTTGGAAAATGATCGATGTTTGCTTTCTTTGGCATAAAGATACTTATGATGATAATAGAAACATCTAATAAATAATAGAATTTAAGTAAAATGCACGTGTTATATCAACTTCCCGTTGTATCAATGATTGGATCGCGGTGATCTACACAAACAATTTGATCAGCGATCATAGAACCTCTGATCAATTCGATCATTTTCTGTATTGGTTGACTGATCAACTGCGTTGATCAGCCAATTTTGATCATGATCAGTGCAATCTGATCAAATTAGTGTTCCCAACTTCTAAGGACTAAAATATTTCTCAAGCATCAATTACCAAAATGCCCCTAACACTGCAAAGCTCGACCAATTTTTGATGATGATCAGGGTGATCTCATTGCATCACCGTTGATTGTGCTAGTAACCATCTCGCTTGATGGGACTCATAAGCTTGTCATCGGTCTTCATTGACGAATTCCGTTTAAGTTTGGGGCCCACTTTCTTTTTACCGGGCCAAAGAGTTAGGTTTTCATCGTGCTCTTCTTGCTCGAGCCAGAGAAACACGGTCTCCAACTCCTCACCACAATGGCGAGCAAATGCTCGGCAGCCCTGAGGCAGTTCACCAAGTGCAAGGCGAGAACCGGCGGAAGAAACTCCCAAGGTCGAATCACCTCCTTTCACCGCGGCGGCGGCGCGAAGCGCCTCTTCCGCAAGGTCGATCTTAAGAGAAACACTCCCGGAGTTGGAATCGTGGAGAGAATCGAGTATGACCCCAATCGATCTTCGAAGATCGCTCTAGTCCGTTGGATTGAGGGAGCCCCGCCGGTCAAAGGCAAAAGCCTAAAATCCACGGTGGAGAACCCTCCGGAGAAATTTCCTGAATCGAGTAAAGTGAACAGTGACGGGGGGAAATTTTCCTTCTTTACTCTCCCGGGGGGAGTAAACGAATCTCGGTTCGGTAGGGTAATTGGAAGATCGTTGGACGGACTGAAAGGATTGCCGAGGGTTTCGGTGGCTGGAGCGAAACCCTCTTTTTTCACTTCTCGCAGGAAGGAAGATTCTGATGATCGCGAGTTTCCTCTTAGTGAGATTAAGGAATGGAGGCCGGATCGTCAGATCTGGATTCATAGACTGAAAAGGAAAGCCGCAATTTCTTGGCAGAGTGTAAGGGGCCACTCTACAAAGGCATCTTCGTCACCTAATTTTAATCCAGGTTTGTACTCTGACTATCGGGTTCCCTGAAAACCTGGAAATTCGAAGGTTACAATGGTTATTTGGCTTTCCAGGTAAAGGGTTGTTGGAGGTGTTGTGATTGTATAAGAATTGATCTGCCTTGAGCAACTTGAAGGTATGCAATTTTTTTAAATCATTTTTCTTGGTTTGCCTTACCGGATCTCCTACTAATGTGAGAGATCATGCCAAATTATTAGTATATTCAGTCAATTCAGTATTATTCGGTTGCAGGACTCTAAACCTTTACCATGAATGGGGAGAAGAAAAAAATGACCACTGTATCTCGATTTTCTGGCCGTGGATGCATCAGTTTTGATTTCCTCTGAAATTGTAAGAAGTGTTGGTAAGATCTTAGATCTTAGTGGATCTCGTCCAATTAAGAATCTCGATGACAAAAAGCACTCTAGAGAATTCTAAATAAAGAAAGATCCAACAAAGTGAAAGAAGAAATGAGAACGATGCGAACAATCTCCCTCCTCCAGCTAGAAGTTGTGATTCGCGAGCCCCTTCCCTTCGCTCTCCGTAGCCTCTAACCGAATCTGAAATCCCCTCCCTTTAACGTGCCCCCCACTTATTTAATGATTTCCATCCGTTTTGTCATTCACTTACTCTGAGGACACGGTGGGAAGAGGAACTGCTCCTCGTTTCCTCATACTGGCGTACAGAACAGTTGAGCCGTTGCCATTAATCCCGCCCAAATACTTCACCTGGTCCTCATGGTGGAACTCCTGAGATCTAGGTGGATTCAGACGCTGTCAACCTTTTCAATTTGATGAGTGACGCTGTACGTCTTTTGCTTGATCTCACCTCGAGGATCTCATTATGCGCATCCCTCGATTCTAGTTCATCTGCCAGGTTGCGAGGAGTTATTGGTTGGGCCATGTCCAGCTCGCCCCAGAGCTTGTCTTAGTTGAGACACATGAAAAAAAGATGCTCTGAGCAAGAGGTTCCAGCACCCATAAGGACCAAAAATTTTTGGTGAAAGGCTATTCACTGAAAAGCTTAGACAGTGACTTCATTTGATAGGAATGTGTTTTGAGGAAACCATATACCCCTCCTTTAATCACACTTCCCTTATTGTATTTGTCAGATACCTCAGCTACTTTCTTATTTTACTTAAGATTGCATCCCTCCCATGAAGACAGGATCCGAGGGCATTTGATGGAGTTGGCTGTGTAGGGGTTTGTTCTCTCCTTGTCTTTCTTAAGCGAGAAACATGGATTACGGGGTGAAGTGATGACTCTTCTGGTAACTTTAAATGATAGGCTACTGGCCCAATTTTCTCTACAATCCGCCAGGGTACCAAAAATCTTGTTGAAAGCTTTTCGTTAAACCTCTCTGCCAGTGTCTTCATCCGGCTGGGTCAAAGCTTGAGATAAACCTGATTTCCCCTACTTTGAATTTAGCATCCCTCCTATGCTTGTCCTCTTGCGCTTTCATACTGGATCGTGCTCTTCTCAGATTTTCTTTAATAAGGCTCATTGCTTGATCCCTTTCTTTGAGAAAGTTGTCGACGTTGTTGACTGGTGTACCAGGGCAGCCGTACCTTAAAAGATCAGAGGGTCACGTCCATACACCACCTTAGAAGGTGATGTTTTAATTGAGCTATGGTAAACTGTGTTTGCAGCTCCATTCTGCCCTGATGTATCCTGGAAGAACACTCTGATTTATTAAGTATATGAAGATACAATTGTCATGTCAGAGTAATTAGAAGAATTCCGATTCTAGCTACCGAAAGAAACACTCGAAATCGGCCGGAATTCTAGGGATGTGAATCCACTAGAACTTCAGTCATGGTTCTCAGTGACAACTACTGCAACCGGAAGAAAGTTGATCTCAGCTGATGCCGATCAAGTTCTCTAACTTGATCTTTGGCGCCGCCAGTCTCTCCCGTGGTCGACCTCCCCGATCTTCCCCACCTCTCCCTGAATGAAAGATAAGATCCTTGAAAATAACCGTCCTTCTGTCTTTTATTCCCCACCTCCTCAGCTTCAAGACTGTAGTCTTTCCCGCCCTTACCTGACAGCTGTCATCGGTAGACCCTTTCGGTGGACCTATTAACTTCTTCTTTATTTAAACGCCTATGCTTCCGATGATAATAGGTCATTATGGGAGTCCTACCATCTCTCCCCGTCATGAGATTCAGCTTGTCCTCAAGTTGAAATTCAGGAAATCGTTGATGAATCATACGAGCAGATTCCCCAGTTGATTCGAAATCGGACAGACCTTTCCACTTCACCAATACTAACTGATCCGGTCCTGACCCCCTAGTGTCCTTGAGTTGGAGTGGTTCAACCACCCATTCCAAATCATCTGCCAAGGTAGAGTGAAGAGGTAATACTTGAGCAGGGTTGCCAACCACCTTTTTTAATTGGGATGCATGAAAAACAGGGTGAATGCGGCAATCAGCCGGCACTGCCAACTTATACACGAAGGCATTAACCTGTTTGATAATTGGATGAGGACCAAAGTATTTTGGAGCCAATTTCTCATTAAACCTCTTCGATAAAGCCCGCATACGATAGGTCTCAACTTCCCGTAAACTAGGTCGCCTTCTTTGAATGATACATACCTCCGGTCTGAGTCCTTAGCAGCCTTCATAACGGCATGTGCATTAGACAAGTGTTCTTTCAAGAGAGTAAGTACATGATCCCGTTCTTGTAAGTAACGATCAATGTCATCCACAAGAGACTTGGGAGCGCCTTAACGACAAATAGTTGGAGGATCTCTGCCAAAAAAGACGATTTTGAAGGGGGTAGTGTAAGTACTTACATGATAAGACATGTTGTAACAAAATTCCGCCCAAGGAAGCCAAGAACACCAGGAAGTGGGCTTAGTTGAAGAAAGACAACGTAGATAATTTCCCAAGCATTTGTTTACTACTCCGGTCTGTCCATCAGATTCGGGGTGGTATGCTGAAGTGAAGTTTAACTTGGTTCCTTGAAGTTTATAAATCTCTTGCCAAAAGTGTCCCATAAAAATCTTCCTCCGGTTAGAGACGATGGATTTAGGGATGCCATGCAAATGAATTATCTCCTTTACAAAGAGGCGAGCCAACCCTTGAGCGTTAAATGGATGCTTAAGAGGAACAAAGTGACTATATTTCGATAGACGACCAATGATGACCCAAATTGTGTCAAACCCTTCAGATCGAGGTAGCACTTCGATGGAGTCCATAGTTATATCTTCCCAGATGTTTTGCGGGTATGGGGAGGGGCTGAAGTAATCCCGCGGGTGCTAAGGAATTAGTTTTGTTTATCTGACACACTTGACATTCGCTTTCATGTCGTTTGATATCACTCATCATTCCGGTCAAGTAAAATTGGTCTGCAACTCGTTCATAGGTTTTGAAGTAGCCCGCATGCCCTCCAGCTGGACTGTCATGGAAATCTGACAAAATAGCCTTCATGAAAGAAGACCTTCGAGGAATGACTAATCTGCCTTTGTACCTTAACTGGTTGTGACTGATGGTGAAATGGGAAGAAATGTCTAGATCAGCTTCCAATTGGTGAGTAATTTTGAGAAGTGAAGGGTCTTGAAAGACTTCTTGGCAAATTGCTTCAATGTCCGGCAATAATAGAACGGAAATTTCCTGAAGGGTGGCGTCATGTTCCACATTCACCTTCGACAGTGCGTCCGCTACCTTATTGGTTCGGCCTTCTCGGTATTCGACAATGAATTGAAAACCCATTAATTTTACTAACCACTTGGCATATTGACTGGGAATCTCTTTTTGTTCCCAAAGATACTTGAGACTCATCTGATCCGAACGAATAGTAAAAGGCTTGTGGATTAGATAATGCTTCCATTTCTGCACTGCCATGACCACCGCGAATAATTCAATTTCATAGGCTGATCTAGGTACCTTGGTTTTTGGTAGTCCATGACTATAATGAGCGATGGGTCGCCCATGTTGCACCAAGACATCTCCAATGTCAAGATTAGAAGCATTAGTTTCAACAACAACCGAGTTAGTGAAATCAGGGAGAGCCAATACCGGCGTGGTCGCTAAGGCATTCTTCAAGTGATTGAATGCGTCCTCAGCGTCCACAGTCCAAGCCAGCTTGTTGCCTTTGGTCAATTGAAATAGAGGCTTGGCAATTAAGGCATAATTCTAAACAAATTTACGGTAATAACCTGCTATCCCCAAAAAACTACGCACATCCCGAATACTCTTGGGCAGAGGCCACTTAAGGATGGAGCTAACCTTGCCTTCATCAGTCGATACTCCCTCAGCAGAAATCCAATGGCTTAAATACTCCAATCGTTCTTGCCCCAATTGACATTTCGCCCCAATAGACATGCAATTGATTTCCTTGTAAAATAGAGAAAACCAAGATGAGATATTCCTCATGTATTTGAATGTCAGTCCTATAAACCAGGATGTCATAAAAAAAATACAAGTACTAATTTCCGAAGGTAAGGCTTAAAAATTCGGTTCAATAGTGATTGAAAAGTCGACGACGCGTTACATAGACCGAAAGGCATCACCTTAAATTCATAATGATCCTCGTGGGTCTTAAAAGCAGTCTTCGGAATATCCTCTTCTTTCATCCGGTATCGATAATAGGCAAATCGCAGATCCAACTTCGAAAAGACCTTGCTGCCGTGCAGTTAATCGATTAATTCATCCACAAACCGGAATGGGAAACCGATCAGGAATGGTCAATTTATTAAGTGCGCAATAATCAACACATATACGCCACCTAGCATCGCGCTTCTTAACCAATAATACGGGGCTTGCATAAGGGCTCTTGGAGTACTAGATAATTCCCGCAGCTAGGAGTTCTTTTATTAGTCTTTTCACTTCATTTTTTTGTCATAAGAATGCCGATAGGGGCGCTGATTGACCACGGGAGTGTTGGGTACCAGAGTAATTGCATGATCAATATCACGTGGTGGGGGTAATTCTCTTGGCTCTTGGAAGACCTGTTGAAACCGAGCTTGGAGGTTGTCAGCCAATGAAGCATGCGCGAGTGCATTATGTATAGGATCTTGCACATCCTCTAAGAAATATAGCTCAGCCATAAGAACGCTACCCACAAAGGTATCCTTGTCGATATTGTTAGAGTTAACCATCTGTCGATGCAAATTTGGATCGCCTTGCAGAATGTGCACTTGACCATCCATGATAAATTTCATAATTAAAGTCCGGAAATAATGGTGAACCCAATCGATGGAATCCAGCCATTGTTTTCCCATGATAACATTAATACTGGAAATAGTCAATGGTAAAAACTCGTCAATGATCATAATTCCTTATGTGATGATGGGTACCTCAGCATATTTGCCCTTCCCAAAAACCACTTGGCCATCACCGAGAACAATGCGGTAGGGTGGCATCGGGCGATAACGACAAGTTGAGCTCCTTTGCCAATTTGCCACAAATGAAATTATGAGCCGCACTGGGATCAATGAGGATTACAATACCTCAGTCATGTATCTTTCCCTGTAGCTTCATCGTGGACCTTTTGGATAATCTATGTACCAAATTACATGACACAAAAGTAGTGAAGATATTATTCATTTCAGGAGAGTCACTATCCACCGGTGCCCAATCCTGATCAAGGTCATCAGAATCTCCCATTTCATCATCGTGAACAATAAAATATTAAGTTGTTTCTTACATTTGTGTCCCGGGGAAAACTTGTCATCACAGTGGCAGCAAAGACCCTTGTCTTTTCGAGCTTGGAATTCTGCATCAGTCAACCGCAGTTGCTGCTTAGAGAAATTAGTTGCGGGTGTCAGACTAATAGTACGTGATGTATTAATTGGAGCAGAACCACCCGAGGTACTAGCTTTGCCCCTATCAAAAGTAGGAGGATTAGCGGAATTATATCCTCCTGGCTTTATGAAGCCCTTGTTTGTTGACGACAGTGGAACCGATTGCTTAGGGGGGTAGATGATCTCATGACATGCCAATTGACATGAAGTTGCTTCTCCATTTTGAGTGCAGCATCCATTAAGGTTGTGAGACATAACCTTAATCTTGATTCTGAGATTGAGGTTGAGAAAAACATGAAATAGAGAAGCGCATTTCTTAGGGCACAAAACGAAAACAACTCACGTTTCACTAGCGGTGCCATAGGGTTTTTATATAAGTATCTTAGGTGATGTAAGTATCCAAGCTATCGTGGACCCGATAGCTTGGATCCGATTCACTTATGTCCGATAAGGACATAAGTGTACAGAAACACCTAATGGGTCTGTATCATTACAGCCCAAACTTAATTACAACAGTAAGAAATACATATTAGGGCATAATCATAGGCGACTGACACCCCCCCTCAAGCTGGTAAATAGATGCTCCACATCCCCAGCTTGGAGAATAGTCGCCGAAAGATTTTTCCAGATAATCCTTTTGTAAGAATATCCGCTGCTTGGTCTGCTGATGGAACATGCTTAATTTGCACAACCTTGTCATCAATTTTTTGTCGAACACAATGTCTTCGAATACGCATGTGCTTTGTCTGATCAGGTACTACAGGATTATGAGCCATGTCGATAGCTGATTTGCTGTCACACCAAATTGTTGTGGCTGCCTTCTGTGGAATATGAAGATCTTCCAGAATGCCTTGAATCCAGATAACTTCAGAAATTCCCTTAAGTAGGGCTCGAAACTCCGCTTCAGCAGTTGAAAGACATACCTCCCTTTGTTTCTTGCTTCTCCACGTAATAAGATTTCCACCGAAATACGTACAATACCCACCAGTACATTGATTGTCTACCA
This sequence comes from Lemna minuta, assembly GCA_024174645.1. Classification (NCBI taxonomy): domain Eukaryota; kingdom Viridiplantae; phylum Streptophyta; class Magnoliopsida; order Alismatales; family Araceae; genus Lemna; species Lemna minuta. Next base: position 16,068,697 of record CM044106.1, read on the forward strand.
CTGAACCACCATAATCGGAATCAGTATAGGCTTCTAGGATGGGCTTCCCTCCATGACAAAATAATAATCCATGTCCCGATGTGCCTTTCAAGTATGCTAACAGCTTATAGGCCGCTTCCAGATGAGGTTCTCGAGGACTTTGCATAAATTGACTTTATCTATTAACAATAAAGGCAATATCTGGTCGAGTGTGGTTCAAAGATATCAATTTCCTAATTAGTTTTCGATATCTCAGTGGAACAACTAGAGGAGAATCCTCACACAGTCCCTAATTCAACATTCTGATCAATAAGAGTATTTGAGGGCTTGTACTCTTCCATTTCATTCTCGCGTAAGATATCCAAGATATATTTGCGCTGTGAAATAAAGATACCTTCGTGAGAGTAAGCAAACTCAATACCTAGAAAATACCTCAGCAATCCAAGGGATTTAATTTCAAAGTGTTCACATAACTTCTGACTCAATCGTTGTATCTCCACCTCATCATCTCCGGTGATAATAATATCATCAACATACACTAGAAGTGCAGCAACCTTCCCATTTGTATTAGCTTTAACAAAGAGTGTATGATCCCCGTCACTTTGATCATATCCTAACTTCAACATAGTTTGGGAGAACTTGCCAAACCAAGCCCGTGGGGACTGTTTTAACCCATACAGTGCTTTTTTGAGTTTACACACCCACCCTTTCGGGGAATTAGAGTAATATCCAGGAGGTATTTGCATATAGATCTCCTCTGCTTGATCTCCATGTTCTTACATCATACTGATGTAATTTCCAATTGTAAGTTGCTGCAGCTCCCACAAGAATCCGCACGGTACTCAACCATCCGGTAATTGTACTAGCTCCCTGATGGATATTATGTGGCCTATAAGCCAATCACACTTTCATGTATCTTGTTTATGTTCATTGAAATGAAATTTATTCATTGTCATTCTTGTGTGATGTTTGCAATGAAGTCCATGAGCATGTGCAATGACTAAGTGAATTATGATGAAATCATAATATTGTGATCACTAGTCTTTAAACATATGTTCTAAATATTCCTATTCGTGGGATATTCGAGAAGGACATCGAATTATCCGGAAAGAATAACACTATCTAATCCATCTCATATGATGAGTATGGCCGATCCTATAGCCATCGGTGTGGAGACACTAAAGATAGATAGTGGGTGCTCTTTGGAGAAGGAGTTCACTGAATTGATCCGTATGAATGCTTGAATAGTATTATACCTAACTGTCAATCAGGTTGATTCATGTCATGACTGTGTATGTGGTCCTTTGACTTGAGACACCAAAGACAGCTTGTGGATGGATGATCGTGTTTTGATTATGACTTACGAATCCCTAGCCACGGGATATCTAAAACGTCATATATTGGATACGATATGAAGTCCACGAAGATGATTGTGTGGTCAAGATGGGATCATCCACCCTCGGTATTTGAGGAGACTGACTCAAAGGAATGAAATGCGATGAAATCCTTGGCCAAGGTAGTAGAAATATCGAAGAAGGAGTTCTCGATGATTTCTACACGCATCAGTACTAACTTGAGTGACCGATTAGGGTTTGACAGTTGACCATACCCTAAGTCATTCATGAGTCTAATGTGGATGAAGATTATACATACATGATAATCAATGATGGGAAGGTTCCATAAGTGAGTTCTTACATACTCCATATCTCCTAGAGTACGTGGTGTAGCTTGGCACCCAACGAGCTGGCAACTCAACCTATCGATTGGTTTAAATCGATCCTTAATTAATTAATTTATATGTGAATATGGATAATTAATTAAGGATGACCAATAAGGTGTTATTTGGTCTATAGAGTTATTAACTAGTGAGATATATGGACCTAGAGGGTCACACACATAAGGTTTATGGATGTTGGTGGATACAGACATAATTATAAGGATTTTTATGAAAAAACCTCATACCATATGTCTATAAATAGGGGGAGGACGACCACAACTGAAGGTGCCCATGCAAGCCTTGTGGGAATTCTCTCCTTTCTTCTTTTTCTCTCTTGGTGAAGAGCTTTGAAAAGGAGATCAAACCATCCGGAGACCGTGTGGATACCGCTAGAGGCTAGACACTTGAATAGCTTCAAGAACTCTTTCAAGGAATCCCTGTAAGTATGTTTTCTCATACATACTAGATGATAGGATCATCTGTTCTTGGTGGCTCGGTATTTTGAATGTCCGATTTAATGTTTTTCCGCTGCATTTGATGTTTTGATCAAAATTTCGGAAAGTTATCGACCTCAGATCCCATCACTCCCATGTCCGGTTTTTCTCTAAAGCTTCCATCTCCAAATTCATGGCTTGTTGCCTCTTTGGATCACGTAAAGCCTTACTCCACGTTTCTGGAACAATCTCACTGTCAATCTCAGCCAGAAATGCTCGATACTCAGGATGTATCCTCTCATAGGTGACAAAGTTAGAGAAGGTATACCGAGAGTTCTGAGTACATGCTCGTCGTCCCTTCCGAAGATTAATAGGCCATCCTGCACCCTCTTGCAAATCGTCGCTGGAAGTGGACAAATTACTCAAGCTCTTTCCTGCAGCATTAATATTACCTGATAGGTTTGTTTCCGGCGTTGCATTAGCAGGATTGAAATCTTCGCTGGAAGTGGAAGAATTACTCAAGCTATTTCCTGCAGCCTTAATATCACCAGAGAGGGTTGTTTTCGACGTTACATTAGGAGGATTGAGATTGCTTAGGTCCCCTCCCAGAGAATCACCCGTTCGGATGTCTTCTTCCGGTTGTACTTGAATCAATGGCTCTTCAATTTCTGGAGTTAATCGAATAGTAGGAATTGGAGTCGCATATCTTGAAGTTGTGGGTGGATTGTCTTTATCCCCCCCTTGGACTGCAATTTCCGTGTCTACCAGCCATTCGTCGGTTTGAGGCGAATCTCCAAAATAGCTATCTTGTTCCTGAAATGTAACGTCCAGAGATATATACAACCGTTTTGTGGGAGGGTGATAGCATCGATAACCTTTTTGTGTAGACGAATAACCCACGAAGACACACTTGACAGCTCTTGGACTTAATTTATCTACTGGATCATGTTCATGGACAAACACAATACATCCAAAGACTCTTGGCTTGAGCCCCGTACGAAAATTCATATTAGGAAATGCTTGAGACATCCTGTCAATCGGACTTTTGTATTCCAACATCTTTGATGGAAGCCGATTAATGAGATGAATCGATGTGGCTAGAGCTTCTCCCCAAAGATACTTTGGCACGGATCGATGAAGTAAGAGAGCCCGGGTGGTAGCAATAACGTGACCAATTTTGCGCTCTGCGACACCGTTTTGTTGGGGTGTATTTACACACGATGATTCATGAATAATCCCACGTTCTGCGAAGAAGGTAGAGAGGTTGTTATTGAAGTAGTCCTTGGCATTATCTGACCGAAAGACTTTGACTTGTGAGTTATATTGAATTTGTACCAGACTACAAAAGCTCTTTACAATTTCAGTCACCTCTGATTTTTGCTTCATCAAATATCTCCAGGCAAATCTAGTACAATCATCTACCAATATTATAAACCACTTAGCCCCTTTAGGAGATACTATAGGACTGGGTCCCCAAACATCACTATGGATTAGTCCAAAAGGTACATGTAGTTGTTCACTACGATGATTAAAATTAGTTCGGCGATGTTTAGCATATTGACATGCATCACAAACTAACTTTGACAGATCACAATTCTTCAAAAAAACAGGGAAGATCTTTCCCAGAAGTTCAAACGATGGATGTCCCAATCGAGGATGAAATAGTTTAACTTGTTCCACCACTGGCAGCTGAGTATCACTTGGCTGATGCAATTCCCCAGCCACCATTCCAGCCGGGAGATGGTTCTCTATGTGGAGCAGGCCTTCTCGCTCCTCAATTGAGCCAATCCTTCTGTTCGACTTCTTGTCCCATACAAAACAACCATCAGAACTCAATGTTAGAATTGTTAGTGTATCTTTCACATAGCGTTGAGGAGAAAATAACTGAGCTTGAATTTGTGGTACGTGTAGCACATTATTTAAGTGTCCCAATCCTCGAATTGGTACCCTACCTATCCCAGCTACCGGTAATTTTTCACCACTTGCTGTAAATACTTTCGGAAGATTGTTTCGAGGAAAATACGTCACGAACTTTGATCGATTAGGAGTCATATGATTAGATGCCCCGGAATCCAAAAGCCAACTTGAATTAGGGAAATTATGTGTGGATCTGAAAAGTGCAGAGAACTTACCCGTGCAAGCCATGGAAGAGCTTGGCGCACCGGAGGTCATTCTTCAATTTCTCGAGTTCTTCTTTGAGTCGAAGAAAATCAGACATTGACACCTCAGAGCCCACAGTGACCTCTGTTCTTTTCTCAGTTTTCAGATCTGCCGCAACGTGTGCTTGTGTATAATTCTTTGGCTTCCCATGAAGATCCTAGCAAGTCTCCTTTTTGTGGCCTTTCTTGTTGCAATGTGAACATATCCCAAACAGGTTTCCTTCTTATGGCCTTTCTTATTACAATGTGAACACCTTAGTACCTCTCGTGATTGAGCACTTGGGAAAGAAGTTGGAGGTTTTCTTGGTTTGAACCTTGCTGCCATAGCAGTATCAAGGCCTTCCGATGTTTATGTGGAGCTTATTCGGCATTCCTCCTCAAGTACATGTTGAATAGCCTGTTCCAAAGTTGGAACATGCTCCCGGTTCAATATTTGACTTTTGAGAGAGTCATAGTCACTCTTAAGTCCACCAAGAAAACGATAGAGTCGATCCTTCTGCATAAATTGCTGACATGCACACTTTTCCAATGTTCCACTTCTGAAATGATCCAGCTCCTGCCAAAGACCTTCAAGTTTCGAAACATACTGTTGCACTGTCTGGTCTCCTTGTTTGACCATTGCAATTTTAATCGTCAGATCATAAATCCACCAATCATTACTTTGATGCAAGCAACTCTTATGAACTTTGTCCCATATTTTCTTCGAAGAGCCCAGAAGAAGATACTTATTTGAACAATTCAGGCTTCAGACTACTTAGAAGCCATGCACGAACAGTAGCATCATTGGCTTTCCACTGTAAAAGGTTTGCATCAGATGGATTGGCCTCCTTAGTAAGATGGTGAGTCAAGTCTTTTCCATCTAGGATCATCTCTACATACTTGCTCCAATGAAGTAGGTTTAGGCCAGTGAACTTTATCCCATCTGGGATAGGTTGTATCACCAGCTGATGTGGAGAGGTCTCCACGATTTGTGTGTTCTTGTTCGCTGCCATCTTCACTTATCACATGTATTGCAATAAAAAGAAATCCACCGCAATAACTAACCTTCTGGGAATGTGGAACTCCCACTTCTCCTAGAAGCAAATGGATAACAGAACTCAGGCTTCAATGTCGCAGAACTCCTACGACGCCTAAATGTAGCTCTCTGTCAGAGGTCTCCAGTGATCTCTGCTCTGATACCATGTGAGACCTAACCTTAATCTTGATTATGAGATTGAGGTTGAGAAAAACACGAAATAGAGAAGCGCATTTCTTAGGGCACAAAACGAAAACAACTCACGTTTCACTGGCTGCGCCATAGGGTTTTTATATAAGTATCTTAGGTGTTGTAAGTATCCAGGCTATCGTGGACCCGATAGCCTGGATCCGATTCACTTATGTCCGATAAGGACATAAGTGTACAGAAACACCTAGTGGGTCTGTATCATTACAACCCAAACTTAATTACAACAGTAAGAAATACATATTAGGGCATAATCATAGGCGGCTGACAAAGGCCGATAGACCCTTGATCTTTAGGACGTCCACATGAGAGCGAATAGCCGGTATGAGTCCCTTCAAGAAGACGCGCTCCAAGAATTCAGGCTCCAAATTCAGAATTTGAGACGATAACCTCTCAAATTCAATGCGGTAAGCCATAATTGTGCTTCCTTGTTTGATGTCCATGAGCTTTTCTAGAGCCAAATCCGGATCAAAGGAATTCCAACGCTCATCAAGCTTGGAACGAAATTCCTGCCATGTGTGAATTTTGTCATTTCTCTCGGTCCACATAAACCAGTCAAGTCCCGGTCCATCTAGATATAACATGATGGAACTCATGCGATCAAACTCCTTGGTATCATTAAGTGTAAAATACCTCTCAGCTTGTTGAAGCCAAGCTTCAGAATTTTCACCATAGAAAGGAAATAATTCCCCTTTTTTTCCCTTTATCGTAGTACTAATGTTAGTGACCGGCGGAATCTTGTACTCTGGCGGCTTGTCGCCCAAGGGAACCTCGGGTATAGGGATTTTCGCCATCTTAATGGAAACCGAAGTAGTTAATGTTTGCATTTGGAGCATCATTTGCTGGAACATACCTTGAGGAGAGGCTTGCATTTGTTCCAAGGTAGCTTGCGTAGATGCATGAGCAACTTTTAATTCATCAATTTGCATAATCTTGGATTTCAATTCCTCCACCTGAGTTGTCAACTTTTCCACAACCTCAGCAGCATGCTTTGCCATGCAAAAGGATGGCTCTGATACCAATGCAAGAACACTCTGATTTATTGAGTATAGGAAGATACAATTGTCCTGTCAGAGTAATTAGAAGAATTCCGATTCTAGCTACCGAAAGAAACACTTGAAATCGGCTGGAATTCTAGGGATGTGAATCCACTAGAACTTCAGTCATGGTTCTCAGTGACAACTACTGCAACCGGAAGAAAGTTGATCTCAGGCGATGCCGATCAGGTTCTCTAACTTGATCTTTGGCGCCGCCACTCTCTCCTGTGGTCGACCTCCCCGATCTTCCCCACCTCTCCCTGAATGAAAGATAAGATCCTTGAAAATAACCGTCCTTCGTCTTTTATTCCCCACCTCCTCAGCTTCAAGACTGTAGTCCTTCCCCCCCTTACCTGACAACTGTCATCGGTAGACCCTTCCGTTGGACCTATTAACTTCCTCTTTATTTAAACGCCTATGCTTCCGACGATAATAGGTAATTATGGGAGTCCTACCATATCCACTTGGCTAATTGTGTTACAAACATCTGAGATAGCATTTCGTGCTTCGATTCACTACTTTGGTTTGTCTGTTCATCTGTGGATGATATGGTGAACTTATTTTAAGTTGTGTCCCTGGCAAATTGGATAATCTTTCCAAGAGTAACTGTTACATGCACTCCCTCCCCATGTCAGACACCATTTAACTTCGAAATCCATGTAAGTTAAATACAATAACTTAAATACTTCTTTGATGATTATGTGAGCCACCTCTTTAGCAGTGAAAGCGTGCTTTAAAAGCAAAAAATAGCCACTAGAATGGTACTATACCTTCCTAATCCATATGAATATTTCCTAAATTTTTGCAGCAACCCAGCTGGTGACAATGTAGAATGCTTGCTTTGTTGGTATATGACACATTCATTGACAAATGTCCTTCCATTTGTCTAGAAGCTCGCCTCAGATTGATGATGATCTTCGGATAATGGGGTAGTTCTTGAAGCAACCATTTTTTGGGGACAACTCCGACTTACCGTCATTAGTGGGATCTATTTCTCCTTTGTTTATTGCTAGACAAGAGAAGTCTGAAACTCTTTGATTAGAGATGTCATTGATTCATCGTATCTTGAAACATTTGAGTGGTTTCCTCTCTCTGTTGGTTTAGTTCTTGCTTATGCTGGCAAAGTTCTTCCATCAGCTTTCTCTGAATTTCCTTGAGCTTGATGTTATCTGCCTCAAGATGGTCGATTCTCGCATCTCTCAGCTATGATGGTATCTTTGTAGAATTTGAGCTGGAATAGCAGGGTCAATGCTCTGATGCCATATGATAAGCTCTGACTTCTGGAGGACACGATACTTGAGAGGAAATAGGACATTCCTTGTTTTCGTCCAAAATGGGAGTCAAATACGGGAGGGAGAGAATTACTTCTAGTGGCATCAACTAACAACCCAAGCCTCGCTCGAGGATCTTAGCACATATCCAACTCGTCTGAACACTTGTTTTTTGATGTCTTCAACTAATCTCCATACTGATGTATCTTAGTTGGGGCAGTTCCACTCCTTTTCAAGAAGAAAAATGTCGATTCACTAGAACTTTCTTCTAAGCCTCTCGTAGGTCGATTGCAATGAGTACAAAACCCTTTCTCTCTTCATACCCTGAACACTGAAAACCCACAACTTGAAAATGCCTAAGAGCTGCGCTTATGGAGGATCTTGACAAGGAAGATTTGGGTGGTTGGCCTTTAAAAAAACCAATCTAGTGAGCCATAGCAGCCTTAGGAGGAGAGCAATATTGATTGGAGCTGATCTGCATTAGGAGTAGAGTTTAGGCATAAATGCCTCTTTGCACGTGCATCCTCGTATGTTGTAGCTAGCTCTCCACATGCATCTCACTTGGTATTTGGAATTCTTCCTCTTATGTTCGAGCAATTAGACGCTCTGCGAGCACATCTCTTGGCTGTCAATCTACTTTTTATATAGCCCATTAGAGGGTATTGCATGAGTTCTCATAAGGACTCAAAAGTTAAATGTGCTTGGGTGAGAGCAATATTAGGATGGGTGACCTTTTGGGAAGTATTCATATTTTATTTTATTCTACGGAATTAGTCCTACATGAGTTATATTGATGTTTCTCTCTTGGGTGTCAACCTTATCTGATGTAACCCATAATGCAACCCAAGAGCTTATTTTATATTATTATGTGGAAGTTCATATTGGAGGCCTATGTAAAGCTAATTAAGCTAAGGGGGAATTTCTAGAACCTGAAAAATTTTGCAGAAGTTCACCTAGGGAACCATAAACATGTATGATAGATTTTATAGTTCTTAGAAATTTGTATATCGTCTGATGAGGCCTGACAGGACCTAAAAGGTTTACTTTTTCTTTTGTCAGTTTTGTCTCTAGTACAGGCATGCTATTAGAGTTATATTTTTAGAACTTTTGTGTTGTCTCTCAAACAGTTAAATCACTTGGACGACCCTCTACATTTTGAGGCCTATATAAGGTCCCAATTATAACACTTAACGCACAATTTGAAGTTATCTTTTTATAGAGCTTTGCTTTCTCGGTTGAGTCTTCTCCCTATTAGAGAGTGCTCTATACTTATGGATTCAAGTGAAACTCCTTATGGATTCAAGGACAAAGGAGGTTAATTTTGTGAATTCATACTCTAACCCTTCTTGTAGATCAAGGCTTGTAGATTCAAGTGTCTGTTCTACACTATTCCTACACTAAGGCCGCATCATTATCCTCATGAGATGTCCGTGATGGAATTATCTCTAACTCATTAGTAGTTCTACCTGTTCGATCTTAGTTTTGTAAGAGCAAGTGCTCTACCTCGACAGCCTCTGTCTGTGCCTTCATTTTCTACGTCTTCACAATGCATGGACTAGTTTGCATTGATAGCAGATTGTAAGTGTATATATCTCACTAGATCACGATTGCAAAGCACATGAAAACATTGTTGAGGGGAAGATCCATAAAGAGAGATGAAGACAACATGCACGATCTCCCCTTCCCCTACTCTTCATAGCTTCTGCATGCCCTGCACTCATTTTGTCTCTATTATTACATGCATCTATATCTCTTTTATTACATGTACGTGTCTAGCTTTATGTACATTATTTCTCCTTTGATACATTCATATCCTTAGATATTCAGAAATACTTAATTATTGCACACACAATTATACTTAGAGAGAGAGATATGTATGGTATAGTTAAGAGAAAGTGAGTACTCAATTATTCCAATTGTATGAGATATATGGATATATGAATATACACATATATGCATGTATATGTGTATATCGAGAGAGATGGGGGAATGTATAAATATCCTACTTGATGGTTCTCTACTTCTCATTTATTTCTTCTTCTAACCATCTGCAAAATTATCGCTCTCTCCCCCGAAACCCCTTGAAATTCCCTCCCCATCCTCTTCCTTCTCGGCCTCTCCTCCTTCCCTTTCTTGCTCTCACCTCCCCCGAGCGAGGGCGACTAAAACTTCGAAAACTAATTCATTTTTTCAAGGAAAAACATCAGCATATCTATTTTCAGATGAAGGAGAGAGGGGATGTCTAGAAATGAAGAGAGTAGAAGAGAAGACAGAAGAATATAAGAGAAGAAGGAAGAGAGTCCAGGGAAGAAAAAGAATAATTAGAAATAAAAGGAAGGGAAAGAGAGAGCAAATACTGATGGGCCCCTTGGGGTTTTTGGGCTTCTCCATTGGGATTCAGATGATCCTTTGACAAAATTGAAGGTCAGGATTGAGACACGTTACAAAAAAATGCAGATAGATTAATTTTATTCAATACGGTGGACCCCAAACAATGCACGCAATGAACGGCTGAGATTTGAAAGCTATTTACAAAAAGGATAGGTTTCTGCTTTACCGTTGCCCAGTTCGTTCTCTCTAGACTTTATCCAGTTCGTTCTTGAACGATGGCGCTTGCCGCAAATTTAGCTAGTTCTCTCTCTACTCCCTCAATTCCTTCTTCTTCATCCTCCTTAAATATCCGCCTCTCCTCGGTCTCTCGATCTATCCCCGCAACGGCGTTACCGCTCCGTCAAAAACTCTCCAGCTGGAAAATCTTCCCGTTGAGGCGGAACACGAAGAAAATCTTAGCGGCGGCGTCGATTAGATCGCAGGAACGGATATCCTCCGTAGATCCGGAATCTCTGAGCAATTTATTGCGATGGATGAAGGAAAATGGAGTTTCTGCTCCGGGAGTGGATGTCGCTCGGGTTTCGGAAGGTCTGGGCTTTGTGGCGCGGAAGGATCTTTCTCGGAACGAGGTCTTGGTGGAGGTTCCTAAAAGAACCTGGATTAGCGCGGATACTGTGGCCGCCGATCCGGAAATGCGGCCTTTCTGCTCTGGTCTTAGTTCATGGGTTTCGATTGCGTTGTTCCTTATAAGAGAGAAAGCTCGGGGTGCTGATTCCTTTTGGAAACCGTATCTTGATATCCTGCCTCCAGAGACAAATTCACCCTTGTTCTGGTTAGTTGAGCTCTCATTTTTTTGTTTTTTTATTTGAAGATTTTCTTTTTGTTTGATGGATGAATTCTATCGTGGGAATCAGACTTGAAGCGTGTTTTGTTTATTGACAGGTCGCCCTTGTTCTGGTTATTTGACTCTCTAATTGCTTGAGAACCTTTATTAGTTCCTTGCTTTTTATTTTCAAAAAAAAAAAAAAATAGTTCCTTGCTTCTACTCCCAGAATCTTTATAAGCTATTTTATTTATTACCAGAATTTTTATTAGCTCTCTATTTCCTAACCTTGGCTAAAGTCTTTCCTTTAGTTCTTGACTTTGTAACCATAATTTGATATCCCGCATTCTTCAACAAACTCGTTGTGGTTTTGGTTAGCTGGAGTCTTATTTTTGCTTTGTTGTGAATGCATTTTTTAAATGTATTAATTAGAAATGATTCTAGTTATTAGTTCATGTTGCCGTTTTTTGCCTGTATTGAAGAATTGTTTTTTGTATTACAGGTCAGAACAGGAGCTTTCAGAGCTTCAAGGTCAGTTAAGAGCTTTTGCTGTGTTGTGATGAAATGATTAATGCATGGACGCATCATAGATGGTGATTACTAATTCATAAATATTGCTGTATCTGCAGTGTTTGAATGCCTGCTGATGAATCGGTTCTTTTACAGGGACCCAGTTGCTGAGCACTCTTGTAGGGTTCAAAGATTTTCTGAAGAGTGAATTTCTCCAGGTTGAAGAAGAGGTTCTTAAACCTTACAGCAGTGTCTTTCCTTCACCGATAACATTTGAGGACTTTGTTTGGGCTTTTGGGATAATCAGGTCGAGGACATTTTCTGGCCTAACTGGAGAAAATCTTACTTTAATTCCTGTAGCTGATCTTGTAAGTTATCTGCTGCTTTTCATTCATAAAACCATTTTCTCACTTATAAAATGTGGAAAATCTCAGTTGAAGAGAGAAGGGATAAAAGTCTAACTTCATTACAGAGCATTGAACCCTATTTAGGATGTCCTTTAGTGAGGACTTCAATGAAAAATGAATATATTAATAAATCATTTAATAGCAGCGCCATGCGTCTGAAGTATTGAATAAACATCAGTAGAACTTTGATATTCAGTTTATAGGCGATTTTCTTAATAATCAAACTGAAGGTTTAAAAGACATTTAATCAACGGTAAAAACCCTATGGCTTATCAAACTGAACATTTGATATCATTTGATATTTTTCACTTTTGAATTTGCATCTTTCACCTTATATACTCAGCTCTTTCTTTGACAGGTAAATCATAGTTCAAAGATCGCATCAAAAGACCCTTCTTGGGAGATTAAAGGGAAGAGCCTGTTTTCAAGGGAAGAAATATTCTCATTAAAAACACAGCTTCCGGTCAAAGCAGGTGAACAGGTGAATTTAACCGTTTAATTTTATCTACTTATATTTATTTGATTGTTCTTCTCTTATTAATGCCCCAGGAGTTTAAAGAACCCTGTCTCATCTACGTTGCTCGCAGTATGTGGAGACTGATCTAAAAAATGAAGTATTTGACCTTAATTGTCCTCCAAAACCTCCGTGTTTATGTCATTCTGAATTTCAATTGGAAGAGAGGGTTGAGTTTTGCTTCTCTTTCAATATATCTTTCTATCTTTGATACTGAAACTTTCAAGTAACCTCTAATTTGATGTCTATTTTCCTCTGGAAATTTCTAGTTTTTTTCCCCTTCCAATCTCAATAGTGGGGAAATGGGTAAGTTTCACTTCTCCGCCAATCTTATTTTCTATTTTGAAAGTGAAACATTCTAGAAACATCTCATCGACCCCTATTTCCGTAAAAACTTTATATAATATGGCCTTCTGAGTTTCACTTGGGGAAAATGGGATAATTTCACTTTTCCTGCAATCGTGCTAATTATTTTTGGATGAGAAAAATTTGAGCAACCTCCAATTTCTAGAAAACGTTGGTCTCTTATGCAACATCATAGTTGTTAGTTGGTTCCTTTTTTGTTCAAGTTTAATCTTTCTGCAGTCTTGTTTGATATTCCTTTGTCTTCTTTCATGAGTCTCGGAGCAAAAATATGAAAATCCATACTTACCATAGACAAAAGCTTTGAGTTATTTGGACAAGTGTTGTTAGGCCTGAGATCTGAATATTTTATCCATTGGCATCCTCTCTATATGGAGGGATCAAAAATAGCTTTTTCTAAAGAAAAACTCTCTCTTCAGGTTTATATACAGTATGACCTTCAAAAGAGCAATGCAGAACTAGCGCTTGATTATGGATTCATTGATAGGACATCAGACCGTGATTCGTACACATTTACTCTCGAGATTCCAGAATCAGAGGAATTTCTGGATGATAAACTGGATATTGCAGAGTCTCAGGGCTTGAAAGAGATGGCGTATTTTGATATCTATCTGGATCAAAGTCTTCCGCAATTAATGATACCTTATCTTAGGCTAATAGCTCTTGGAGGTACAGATTCCTATCTCTTGGAGGCTTTGTTTAGAAATTCAGTTTGGGGACACTTGGAGCTCCCCGTTAGTTATCAGAATGAGGAGTTGATCTGTCGGGTGATGAGAGATGCCTGCAAGTCTGCATTATCTGCATATGGAACTACCATAGAAGAAGTAAGTTTCCGGTTTTTTTTCCTGGTTAATAATTTTGACGTTGGAACTGATAATATATCTGGGTTACATTTTAGAGTGATGAGTAGTTCAAACGTCTTTGAGTGGGAGCGAAAGTGCAACCTATAAGTTTTAAGTTTGGGTTAAATTACTGTTGGGTCGGTAATGAAATTACAGTCTGCATCTCTAATCGCCTCAAATTACTCTCTCTCTCTCTCTCTCTCTCTCTCTCTCTCTCTCTCTCTCTCTCTGTGTCTCCCTCCTCGTCCCTCCCCTCCTCTTCCGCCTCCCTTTATTTATGTTCAAATCTTTTGGTGAAAATATAATGATAACTTTATGCAATATTTTAAATTGCTTAAGTTATTGAAACAGAACACAAAACTAACAGGACATGCCCTGAAATATGATTTACTAATGTTCTTGACCATTCAGGGAAACCAAAGAGCTATTTCTCTGGATCAGTAAATTAATCCTCTTGACAATCTTTAATTCTGATTTTGTTCTGACTTGTAAACATCAATGAAGTCAACCCTCTTGATTTTGATTTTGGCAACAACTGTCTCTCTCCCAGGACGAAGCCATTTTAGACAACAAAAGCTGCGACAAAAGACTTGAAATTGCAGCATGGATTCGAATGGGTGAGAAGAGGGTGTTAAAGCAAGTTGACTTAGCTTTTGAAGAGAGAGAACAAGAACTTGATGTACTGGAGTACTACCAGGAGAGAAGGCTTAAGGACTTGGGCCTTGTTGGAGAGCAAGGCGATATTATCTTCTGGGAGTCCTAAGTAAAAAAAAAACCATTAAAGAGCTAGCCAGATCTTCGTCTATCTCCATGGAAGAGGTATGCTTTGTTGACTGCATTCTGTCAATAGTAGAGCTCTATTGTCAATTTATGTCCTTTTTAATTTAATATGATAGGATACCAGTTGTGGATCTATCAATTTCTACTTGATTTCAATTCAAAATGATTGATATTGAATCCAAAAATTCCTTAGAAGACTGGTAGAAGTAAATACATCTTCAATCTCTTCCTCAAGTTGAAGTGTAGATGCTGATCATACCCAGCTTGTTATGAAAGTCATTTATAAGACTGTCATGTGAATCCTTTGGTGAAGATACCTAACACATGCTCTGCAGTAGAAGTATGCAAAGTGGTGATCAGCTTGGCATTCTTAATGCTCTCATGAAAGATCAAACTGTGGTCAATGAAAAAGGAACTTGACTATCGCATCACATCTTTGTGAGAGAACCATCTAGAAAATTGAGCTCAATTTGCAGAGATGAAGTTGCATTGAGTGGGAAGTTGTGTGAACTTCAGATCATCAAGAACATCACGTTTCTTGGACCATCAAGAAACCAAGTCATCGACCAGGTTATCAGCAATCCATAGATGAGAAGTTCTTTTCACCATCATATCCTGCATAACCTGCAAGAAACAAGCCTCAATACCTGATGACCATGTCACTTACAGATGGGTAAGTGACATTGAGAAATCTCCCCAAGTTCTAGCCTTGGGGATAAGATAACATGGAGAAATCTCCCACCCAGAGGGGTATACACAAGATTAATGTCTCCGCCAAGGTCTAGATGATGATGAATGTCAAAAGCAGAAAGATGTACTTGTGGAAGGGCCTCTTTCATATTGGACATTCAAGTGTGGGCACAAAGATAATGCAAAAGAAACAGATTGTGGATGAGCTCAAGGAACTTTGGTTGAAGAATGTTCATCTTGAAAAAGCATGTCGATGCCACTTTCACACGCCAAAACAATCCATTTAATTGCATGAAAGTATCAAAAGAAATGGTGAAAATGGCAAAAAGGCAATAGAAAAAGAAACTTCTATGGACTAAATTTTGATAGGGAAGTCAAGTACATATAGAAACATGGTGATGGGAATGTTTTGGGTCACAAAAACATGCCCATCACCATGACTGCAGATGTGCATTTGTTGGCAATGAATGCATGTGATATGTCAAATGATGAGACAAACATGAAGACATGGATCAGGTACTTTGCATGCGGGATGGGACACCCCATCGTCGAGAAATTGGTGGATGCTTGAATCTCATTGCAGTGAATGAACTAGATATTGACCATGAGATATGGTTTCGTCAATAATATATTTGAATATGGTTTCTCTTTTCACAATTCCCATAAGAAAATGCTTGGCAATAAGCATTTCACGTTTCACAAATATGCCTTCCTCCATGTCCAAAAATCAAAGCCTTCATCAAATGCATGGAATTTGACGAAACCGTATTTTCATGACCATTTTTTGGGCCCAAAATTATCAGTAATAGATTCCTCATGGTCTTAATTAAATTTCACCAAAATTAGATATAAAAGGAGGAAGATAGATAACAAATAATGAAAATCTACTAGAAATTGGCTTAATAAGCCCATAAATTAAAATACACATCCCAATAGCAAGTGGTATGTCAATAATATATATATATATCATACCCAATTGATGGGACTCTAGAAATATCCATAAGGGATGTTGGAAGAGGAGAGAAAATGAAATGAATATGGCAAAAAAACCATATGTGATCACATCACATTGCACATGATTCATGTATCCATTTTGAAGGATCTCTCCATGCATGTGATTTGAAGCACTAGCTAGTATAATCTATTCATACCCAAATCATTACCTATCACATGGATTTGCAAGAGAGTATAGAAGAATGATAGCTCGAGGGAAGAGAGTTTTTGAAGGTCCCTCAAATCCTACCCCTTAAGGTCCTTATATTGGAATTATATTTTTCAAAAAACCCAACTCATTTATATATTTTGTCCATTTCCCAATAGCCTTTTGCATTTATATATTTTAATGGCCCAAGGACAATAAATATTTATTATCCTCTCCAATTAATTAAATTTATATAAAATATGAAATAATTAATAATGGAGAGATTTAACCCATAGTTTGAGTTGCTGATATATAAACATTTATCACATGCTCTAGAAGGTTGTAGGGTTTGGTTAGTTCTATCTATTTATGTAACCTATATGATTGTAGTTATTGTATACATATCATCCTTCATCAGTGCAACACTTCTTAAATGACTTAAGAAGTGGTTAACTTTGAAATACTGATTGCTCATTCTAGTAGGTAACTATTGCAATAAAAAAATATCAAAAAATTGCTTTTCTAGATACAAATGTTCAGGGGATCGACCATCCTCATCATATGTGAAAGTGGAATGAAGGATACTCTATCTAGATTCATATGCCCCTCATTGGTATCCTCTGAATCAAAACATTGATAATGTGTTTATATAAAATTGATCACTAAAGTATGGTCTTAGTATACTTTACTTATCATTGCACGCATCTTAGACTTTGATATAATATTGCACGCATGATTTTTGAGGTATTTATGCCAATTTTTCCGTGTGGTGCGATCATAGAATTTCTTTTTTTTTGGTAAATATAGTTCATGTGGCATGCCTTGATTGCCCACCACTATTTATAGGGACTCGATACAATGCACCGACATTTCAAAAGACATCAACCAATAAAAATGTAAGATCTATTTTTCAATTGCTCATCACAAATTTTGGAAAGGTACTTGTTGGTGCAAACAATAGGTGGACGTGTGGCGGCCAATTTCATCTCACTTCACCGACCAATTTCATCTATTTTCTCCACTACTTTAGTGACCTTCCTCATTGTGGTTTGTGATAACATGCTATATTAACATCATAAAACATGATTTTTGATGCATATTAAAGTATAAATGATTTCATTTCCATGCATGTTATCATACTGATATGTATTTTTCTATTATTATATGAAAAAGTCATCATAATCTCAAAATACTTTAAATTAGGGTTAATTTTGATAAATTAAAATTTAATAACCCATCTTTTTCCTGAGATTATAAGTGTTTTTAAATTAAAATAACAAGAGAAATCATTTTTATAAACATTTATTTCATTTCATAAAGTTTAAAATCTTAATAAATGAATGTATTTTTGAAATAATAATTTAAACTCTGGTTATTTATTAAATTTGACTTTTTAGAATAATAAATAATTAAATTTTGGATCAAATGAAAGAAATTTGGATTAATTTGGAGTTATATTTTGAAAGTTATGAATTTTATAATTTTCAGGGATTTTTCGGATTTTTCTGATTTTATTTTCGATTTAAAACCGTTTTTTTTAAATAAATAAAAAAATAAAAAGGGGTTTTTTGCGCGGGTCCCACGTGGATGCGACGTGGCACTCCGGGCCACGTGGCAGCGCCACGCGGGCCCACTCGGGGCCTAGGCGGCGTATAAATATATTTATTATTCATATAGTAAATAGTATAAAGTTCGGCCTTCCGTTATACGGAAGGGTATTCAAACCCTCTAAACCGCTGGATATTATAAACCCGACGGTTTCCTATAATTTATTCCGTGTGGGACTAATCCACACAATATCTTAAAGTGCAGGTGACGTGGCGCGATAAGAAGCGCCGGATCGAGCGAGCGATCAATCGACGCGCGTCGATCGAATGGACGTGCGGACCACCGGTCACAAACGGCTCGGCCGCAGGTTATGTTTTATGTTAAGAAAATATATCTTAGGTTATCCGAAGGGGCGAAGGGACGAAGGAGCCCTTCAAAGTGGATCTGTTGTGCGAAGAGTGCGTTATGAACCGTGGCCGCCTGCCTGATCATCAAAACGCACGTGCTTTAAAGACGGCGTTATAACGGCTACGATTCGATCGCGCAGGGGAAATCTAGACCGTCAGATCGCGATCCAAGGAGCGAAATCGAAGCATTTTTATAACGCTTATCCACGCGGCACATTCGGACCGTTGATCAAGATCGGACGACCACGACTTAAGCGAAACGGTCCACAATGGACCGTTCCATCGTAACCGTCGATTGGTTCGATCGGACGGTTACGATCAAAAGCCCTATAAAAAGACTTGTTCTTCGACATTGGTAAGCATCCGAGTTGGAATTCAATCTAATTGAGCTGTCTAGACACCTTCCCTCTCGTTTCTCTCGATTCCATCGTATTCCTCTTCCATTTCCGCACCCACAAAGCTCTTGAAATCGAGATTTAGTGGAATAGATTGTAAGAAATCGCACCTTGAATCTCATCGAGGCATTCTTGGTGTTCTTCGCGATTAATCGGCTTAATCGCGGCGATTTGATCGCTAAACGGGATTAGTGGAAGTGGTTTAACATAGTTTCTCTTCCTATAGTGTTTAATTTTTGTTTAGATTAGGATTTAGATTTTAATTTCTTCAAATTTCATCCATAATCGCGATTTCTTCGTCTGAAATTTTCTCTCCACTTCAATTTGCGATTTCTCCACGAAATCAAGATCATTTTCGATGATTTTTGATTCCGTGGATTCTTTTTGAAGTTATCTTACATAAAATACCATTTTCCCCAATTTCTACCATCAATTTCTCGTCCGATTTGATCAAATTCGAAGATTATATCAAGAAATTCCTTATTTCCCTGTGGATTCGACCCTTATTTACCATTATACCCTTCAATTCGATATATTTTCATCAAATTGGTAAGTTTGGAATAATTTTTGACGCGATACCGTGTGAAATCAACGACCTTGCGGTCTCGTCTCGTCAAATGGCGCCGTTGCCGGGGAATTAAGACAATTTTTTATCAAATTAAGTCAATTTTGACTTGGCCAATTTGGATTTTTCTCTTAATTTCTTGAAATTCAAGCAATTCAATCGTATTTTGAGTGATCCGAAGTAGAAATCCATCTTCGAGATCCTTAATTTGATAAGATTAAAGTGATTTTTGCCCCTTTTCTAAGGATTACGGGCAATCGCTTCTTCAAAATCGCGTTTAGAACGCGTAACTCTCACGGATAACGACATTCAAGTACGATTGACTTCACTTTTTAATATATTTTAAGTATTTATAAGTTATTATCCATCTACGTACCTGACCTACTCTTCGTGAGAAGACGAACAGCTTGGAGAGTACGGAATAATCCTATAGAAATAGACCTATTTGAACGATCCTCGCAAACTCCCGAAGCTACCGAGACCGACACTATCGAGACCGACTCAACTTTTGATCCTACCGAACCAGTAGAAATGGCCCGGAATGATGAAGGAAATGCCAGGAAACGCCTTAGTGACTATGCTAGGCCCGTCCTCTAGCGACCCGTCACTAGAATTCACGCACCCCTAGGAAGAGGGGCCAGTTTTAGAATAGATTCTCATGTTATGAGCATGCTACCTATCTTCCATGGTAAGCATTCTGAAGATCCCTATAGACATGTAGATGAGCTTTCCCAGGTTAGTGAAATAAATCACCTTCAAAATGTCCCCGCCGACACGATGAAGATGAAACTCTTTCCCGCTACCCTTAGAGATGTAGCCACAGACTGGTTTTTAAAATTAGGAAAAGAATTCACAAGTTGGACTGAGATGGAGGAGGAGTTTTTAAGAAAGTACTATTCCGTAGGAAAAATCACCTCCGTCCGAAAAGCCATCCGAGAATTCACCCAAGGCTCGAGTGAAACCTTCCACGAGGCTTGGGAACGATTAAGAGATCTTATGAGGGAGTGCCCACACCATGGCGTGTCTAACCACGAATTAACTCAAATTTTTTATGACGGGTTAGGCCCGCAATATAGATACATGATAACATGCATTTATAACCTGAATTCTTATCCTAATTAACTCATATTCATGCTTATTTTATGTGAATATGATGCATGTTATCATACTTTTTTAGGAATTTTCTCCATTGGCATGCCATTTCACTAAAGTTGATATTTATGCATAAATTAGAGATAATTTCATGTTAAATAGATTATTAATCTTTTGTTTAAACTAATAGAAGTTAATCTCTATTATTAAATGATTTTTGACTTTAGTAAATGTTTAGAAAGATCATTTCAAGATGAATTTATGATTTAAAGTGTTTAATGAAAAAAATGATTTAAGTAAATATTAATTCATCTTGATTTCTTCTTTCTAAATATATTTTTAAATGGCATAATATTAAAAAAAGGAAAGAATTTATGATCCAATGGAGAAAATTTCAATTAAAAAGGAGTTGTATATTTTTAAATTATGAATTTTCGAAGTTTTTATGCCCTTTTTCTGAATTTTTATTTGATTTTTTTATTTATTTTTTTAGGAATTTTCTATTAACAAAATCGCGAAAAAGGGGGATTTTTATTACCTGTAGGTGCCGAAGCGTGGCGAGGCGGGCTGGCGACGTGGCGCGGGACCGACCGCGAGGTGCGGCGTGGCACCGAGGCCACGTGGCGAGCCCGGGCGGCCACACGCGGGGCGCAGGTGGCGCTGACGCGTGGCAGGAGGCCACGCGGACGGTCCACGTGGGCGCCCGTGTGGGGCGCCACGTGGCAGAAGGGGGTCGCATGTGGAGGGCCCACGGGTTAGTGGGCCCTGGTAAGTATTTTGGGGCGGTAACGCAATAAGCGTAAACGGCCCCCTAATTTATAGGAGCGTGTTTTATTTTTTTCTTCCGTGTGGGACTATGTTCCCACACGGGCTTACCTTGCAGGTGACGTGGACGCGCGGCGAGCGTCCGATCTCCTCACGGACGGCTGCGATCGCGTGGACCCGAGTCCACGCGATCATAAGATCCACCACGTGCGCAAAAAGAGGACTTAAGTGACGCGGATCGGACGACTTACCTCGCGCCACGTGGCAACCCGAGGACCTCCTGATCGGCATCAAATCGAAGGCTTTAATATGATCATGATCGGACGATCGTGATCCTCCGCGATCTCGGAGCATCACGCGGACGCATCTGGACGGTCCATTCATTATCTGAAAGATTGGACGGTGGATCGCGCCTCACGAAGAACCACGATCGACGCGCGATCGTGGCTCGATCGTCGCACGATCGTGGCCCGATTCGTGCGCGATCGTGGCGCATTCAGAGCCAAAATGGAGCGGAAGCATCGCGGAATCAAAGGGGCGTCTATCTTTAGCCTAATCGACGTGCGATCAGGCCACGATCGAGGTTTATCACGGGCGATCGCGGCGGAAATCGTGGCGAGGAAGAAGCGAAAATCATGCCAAAAATTGAGGCCAATTCATGGCCAACACGGACGCTGTGATGTCGCCCCAAGGAATCGCTCCCACGAAGACATCAAACCGCCTCCACGATCGCCTCTACCACCCACGAATTCGGACCAATTTCCCTCTTTAAAAGCATGTATTTCCCTCTCTTTGTTCTTCAACTTTTGATCGATCTCGTGAAGAAATTAAGCGAGTTTCGAGGAAGATCTCTAAGTTCATCGTGATCCCCTGCGTTTAGACTCGTAGTAGCGAAGCCATTGGAGCAGGGATTGATCACGAATTTCTCTCTTGATTTCATCGAATTTTTCCCCTTGAATTCCGAACGTCCACGAGGAAGAATCCGAGCAAAATTCGCTTCAATCCACGAGAATTGAGAGCCCCATTCTTGCGGCAATCGGGTTAGTAGTGAGATTCGATCGATTATCAAGAGGTAATTTGAGTTTTTATTAGATTTAGAAGTTTAATTTTTGCAAATTAGTTCATAGTGTTCTTCATTTTCCCCAAATTTTAGGTCCGAAAAAGTTACTGATTTTGAAAAATAGGATATCTCTTCGATTATAATTCCAAATCACTTGATTTTTGGTTTCATTAGATTCCTCTTTTCATCAGCTTTCCGTGGATAGTAAATTTCATCAAATTCTGAGTTCATTTGACCCTTCAATTTAACGTTTGACCACGGACTGTTCATCTTTCATCAGAAGTCAAACGTTGACTTTCGGGGTCAATTACTTTTTTTATTGACAAAATCAGAATTTGATAATTTTGGTCTTGTTGGATTCCTCTGGTTCTTAGCTTTCTATTGACATATAAATTGAAAGATTTGGATTTCATTTGGGCATTCAATTTGAAGATTTCCTCTGAGGTGTTCATTTCGGGGATTTTTTCTGATCATTGATTTTCAATAATTCATAATAAATCCATTTCTTATCCAAAAAAATTACGAAAACTATATATCAATAAATTCCATTTTCTCTCTAGTTTCCAAATATCTACTTTTCGTAATCTTCTGACTCTGTTTGATTCTCTGATTTTTGCAGAACACCTACTGCTGGTCAAAGTCAATGCTTTGACTTTGACTTTTGACTTTTCTTTGTCAAATCCGAGACTTCAATTCTTAAAACTTCTTATTTACCTTATTTATATCATTTCTATTTTTTACATCTTATTTTATGTTATTTAAAACTCCTTTTAAACCTAAGTTTGATCAAGTCAACTCTGGTCTTAAAGTCAACCCTGCTTTCTGTGGATCGACCCGATACTTACCCAATACTTGATTTTTATATCTTGTCTTAGTGAGTTCGGTTTTATAAATTTTGTTTGACCATCGTCTTTGTGTTTTAACGACGCACGAAAACGACACGTCAATACCTTTTGGATGCAACTAGCGGCGGCACCTTCATGAGCAAATACGAAGACGACGCGATGGATCTCATCGAAACGGTGGCGGAAAATAGTCACCATAATGCGGCGAAACCATTTGGAAGAGGTGCAATGCCGAAAGCTCTCGACGCCAAATCAGCGGAGACGGGGATGCTCCTCGAAAGAATCGACAAACTGGCGGAAGTCCAGAACCTACTACTAGACAGACTCAACATCCGCAATGGTTCAGAAGGACTCGCCCCCGTCTCACTCCAAGAGGCGTCACCATGCGCGACTTGCTCAAGATTTGACCACGTCGAATTAGATTGCCCTGTGATGGCAATCCAAGGGCAAGGGATGTACAGACAAGGTCCATCAGGAGGACCGAGTCAACAAGGACGACCAAATTATCCAGGTAATTATCCTAACCAATATATAATACCCCTGTTTTTAACAATTCTTCGCAGAATAATGGCTATAGGAGGAACAACGATCAACCCTATCCTCCACAATACAATGATCAGCAAAATTACCCTAATCAAAGATAGTCGTCATTCGTCCCACCGACTCAACCACAAGCATACACGCAAGATCCATGCCAAACCACGCCGGCATCCGACCCGATCCTCGGCGCGATCTCGCAATTAATGGAGCAAATGACGAGGATGAACTCATGTGTGGACGAAATTCAAGACTTCGTCAAGATGAACGTCCAACCGACGACAGAAAAAAGGGTAAGCAAGTAACTTTTACTGACCAGTTACCCTCGCAGGCCACGGCAAATCCTAGGAATCAAGGAGCTTCGTCGTCCCAGACTCACAATATCAACCATGTACACGTCGACGAGGAAGCCGTAGAATCAGCCCCGGCCATATCAAGCCTTCGGAGTAGGAAAGCTCTGCCGGATCCATACAAGGACCATCATTTCCACCAAGGCCAAAACGAAGAAAAAGAAACGCCAATTATCGTCGAGCAAGACACTGACTCGGAGGACGAGGAAGAACAGGTTACGGCTGAACCTAACCCTGAAAAATACAAGCCCCCTGTGCCTTATCCTCAAGCCCTAAACCCACCAAAAGCCAAGAATAGCGAAACGGACGACAACCTACTAGAAGCCTTTAAAAAGGTAACCATAACTATTCCTTTAACAGAAGCCATCAAGCATATCCCTTCCTATGCAAAATACCTAAAAGGTGTATGTACTTCCCATAGAAACCCTAAACGGATCCAACTTAGTGAGACGGTAAGCTCCATCATGATGAATTCCTTACCCGTAAAAAAGAGAGATCCAGGAGCACCCATGATCACGAGTGAAATAGGAGGAATGTCCTTCACTAGATCCATCCTAGATACAGGAACTAGTATAAACATCCTCCCTAAAGCTGTATTCGACCGTCATCATGTAGGGGAGTTACAACCATTCCTTGTAGAACTATGCTTAGCCAATAGATCTTTTAGGAAACCTAATGGATTAGTAGAGGATGTCATCGTCAGAATAGAGGATTGTTATTTCCCGGTAGACTTCCTAGTGGTCGACATGAAAATGACTAAGGAGCTGAGCCAAGCCCCAATTATCCTAGGACGACCCTTCCTAGCTACCGCCAAAGCCGTAACCGACTGGGGGAAAGGAGAAGTAATTCTCAAGGTGGGAGAGCACACCGTGAAGGTCGACATCAACAAACTCATGAAATACCCTTCACGAGCTTCCGAAGACTTGGGCGCCATCGACTTCGCCGATGATCAAGACATAGACGAATGCGTGGAAGAAATAATGATGATCGACGAGGAAGCAAGATATGAAGAGCTTCCGATGGACGAGCCGACTTTGGAGCTCAAAACTCTCCCGTCCACACTCAAGTACGCCTTCCTTGATGAAGATAAAGCAAAGCCGGTAATTATTTCGTCCAAGCTGGACCTGAAGCAAGAAGAGCAATTACTGGAAGTGCTAAGGAAGAATAAAGAAGCAATCGGATGGACCCTGACGGATCTAAAAGGGCTGGACCCTTCACTATGTACTCATCGCATCTTCTTAGAGGATGAGTCAAGACCCGTCAGGGAGGCTCAGAGACGACTCAACCCGAGGGTATGAGAGGCCGTAAAAGAAGAAATTCTTAAATGGCTCAACGCAAAAATTATCTACCCCATATCCGATAGCCAATGGGTGAGTCCGGTACACATCGTCCCGAAGAAAGCCGGAGTAATGGTCACGACGAACGAGAAAGGCGAGGAAATCCAGACGCGCCTACCGACGAAGTGGAGGGTCTGCATAGACTATCGAAAGCTGAACTCTGCGACCAAGAAGGACCACTTTCCGCTACCGTTCATCGACCAGATCCTGGACCGACTGGCAGGATCGAACTACTTCTGCTTCCTCGACGGATACTCGGGCTATAATCAGATTGCTATCCACCCCGATGATCAAGAGAAGACCACGTTCACTTGTCCATTTGGCACCTTCGCCTTTAGACGCATGCCATTCGGACTGTGCAGCACCCCCGCAACCTTCCAACGATGCATGACAGCAATATTTTCTGACTTTCTTGGCGACAGTTTAGAAGTCTTCATGGATGATTTCTCCGTCTTTGGAAACGACTTTGAAACTTGTCTTGCTCACCTGACGAAGATACTGGAGGTATGCGTCAGGAAATGACTAGTACTCAGTTGGGAGAAATCCCACTTCATGGTATGAGAGGGAGTAGTGCTCGGGCACATCGTCTCGGGCAAAGGCTTAGAAGTGGATAAGGCTAAGATAGAGGTCATCCAAAACCTCCCTCTACCAAATACTGTGAAAGATTTGAGGAGCTTTCTCGGGCACGTCGGCTTCTATCGACGATTCATCCAGGACTTCGCCAAAGTATCCAAGCCCCTCACCACCCTTCTTTGCAAAGACAAAGACTTCATCATCGACGAAGAAGGGAAGCGCGCATTCAAGACATTGAAGCAAGCACTGATCGAGGCACCGATTCTACAAAGTCCTAATTGGGACTTACCCTTTCGAGATCATGTGCGACGCTTCGGACTACGCGGTGGGAGCAGTCTTGGGGCAGCGACTGGACAAGAAGCCGACGGCCATCTGCTACGCAAGTAAGACCCTAATTGAAGCTCAAATTAATTACACAACTACGGAGAAAGAGCTTCTTGCGGTGGTCTACGCTCTCGAGAAGTTCCGGCCTTACATCTTGGGGAGCAAGATCATCATCTACACTGATCATGCGGCCCTGAAAATACTTGCTCTCCAAGAAAGAGGCCAAACCACGACTCATACGATGGGTGCTGCTCCTTCAAGAATTCGACTTGGAGATAAAAGACAAGAAGGGCAGCGAAAACTCGGTGGCGGACCACTTATCGCGTCTCCACATCTCGGGAGGAGAGGACATCGGAGATACATTTCCAGACGAGCATCTCCTCGCCATCTCGAGTCACGCCCCCTGGTACGCGCACATCGTCAACTTTATCGTCACTGGATCGATCCCGGAGCACTGGAACCGACATCAAAAAGATAAGTTCTTCCACGAGCTCAAGTATTATTTCTGGGAAGAACCACTTCTGTTCAACCTAGGATACGACCATATCATCCGACGATGTGTACCGGAGGAGGAGCAAGGAGACATACTGGCGATGTGTCACTCATCGACGTGAGGAGGACACTTCGCAGCACGAAAGACCGCGGATAAGATCCTACAGAGCGGCTTCTATTGGCCATCCATCTTCAAGGACACCCACCGTTTCTACACGGAGTGCTTACAATATCAAGCGGCAATCAACATCTCCAAGCGAGACGAGATGTCGATGCGGTCGATCCTTGAGGTGGAAATCTTCGACCTTTGGAGGATAGATTTCATGTGACCTTTCCCACCTTCTGACGGGAAAGAGTACATCTTGGTGGCGGTGGACTATGTCTCCAAGTGGGTCGAAGCAATCTCCACCAGGACAAACGATCTTCGGGAGGTTCTGCGATTCATCACACGATGCATCTTCGCCGGATACGGTTGTCTGAGGGCTATCATTAGCGATGGCGGCTCACACTTCAACAACTCGCACTTCCGGGCGTTGTTGAAGAAATACGGAGTACACCACCGCATCACCACGCCATACCACCCCCAGACGAATGGGCAAGTAGAGGTTAGTAATCGAGAAGTCAAAACTATTCTTAAGAAGATAATTCGTCCAGATGGAAAGGATTGGGCACACAAGCTCCCCGACGCACTATGGGCATACCGGACGGCATACAAGACACCCATCGGGATGTCTCCCTTCCGACTCATCTACGGGAAAGCCTGCCACCTTCCTGTTGAGCTAGAGCATCGAGCCTATCTGGGCCATCAAGAAGCTCAACCTCGCACTGAACGAAGCAGGCAAGGAACGACTTCTCCAGCTCAAGGAATTACAAGAGTTGAGGCACGACGCGTACGAGAACGCGGCGATCTACAAGGAAAAGACCAAGGCCTTCCACGACCGACATATCTGACGACGATCATTCCAGGTCAACGACAAGGACTGGGTCTACAACTCGCGCCTCAAGCTCTTCCCTAGAAAGCTGCGCTCCAGATGGGATGGTCCCTATGTGGTTCTGAAATTGTTCGACGGTGGAGCAGTACTCATCTCCGATCCTAAGACCGGTCGACAATTCAAGGTAAATGGCCATCGTCTCAAGCCGTACCTGACCTCAGAGCCACCCGCACCAGCAGATAAGGTAAATCTGCATCTTCCCGAGCACTCGAGGATGTGACGGTATCACCCTCGACCCATCAGTAGTGTAGGTTTTATTTTGTTTAGTCTGGCTGAAGAGGTTAAACTTAGCGCTCTTGGGAGGCACCCCAAGATTATCTTACCTTTTAGTTTTATGTTTTGATTTCAATTTCTTTTTAGACGTCGGAGAACTACATTAGGAAAGGGCGCACCTGCACCGGAAATCTCACAAGCATCACGGACTAATGAGCTTTTCTAAACCCATCTCAACGCACTTTTTATTGTTTTCATGTCATGATTCGATGAGTTTTTCACATGAGCATGTCGTTTTCATTGAGGGCAATGAAAGATTCTAGTTGGGGGGCGAGGATTTAGAAAAAGCTCTACCATTTTGATAAAATTTTAAAATTCTACCTTCTAAAAACTCCTATTTTCAAAATCTTTGATCTAATCTACCCCACCTTAGAAGTCTTTTCATCTAGAGATCTGACCTACTAGAGATGTAGAAGTGAGGACCTTATAGTTCATATGATTACATTTTGAGTAATAAAGCCAAATGATCTAGAGAGACCAATGGATTAGAGTTAGTGGTTGACTTCTTTGGGGTTGGGTACCTAACAGGCACCAAGGAAAAAGAGTAATCAAGAGGTTGAAATGCTATCGGATTGGAAAGGAGAGTATTTGAGAGAAAATAAATTCCATCCTTTACCTATTATTAGCCCAAACTGCTTAGTATAAGGAATTTTCTCGAGGCTAGACTTTCCCCTTTAAAGAGTGCAATGATCCATAATCTTTGTAGCACCTATCTTTCCTTATAGGCATGTAGTTTTTCTTCCAAAGCAGTCAAGTAGTAACACCAATTTGTTTTAAACTTCGCTTTTGATGATGAACACTCCCAAGTGAACCCACATATCCATCTCACCTTCCATTTCCCTTCCCACATGTGCTTATACCTTCACTACACTTCATTTGCTATACACTCTCTTCACATCATCACCCCCCAAAACTCCTCCACATCATCATTCTAGTCTTCTGAAATGCTTAAAAAAATGAAGAAGAAAAGAAAGAGGAGAAAAGTCAAAAGAAAGAGAGAAATAAGAAGTTACAAGAAGGAAAATAAGTGGGAACATCTTCTACCTTTATCTCTACCTCCACTATCATCTCCACCATCTACCCTATCCATCATCATCCACCTCACTTGGGAGTATAATCATCATAAGTGGTACCTTCTTTGATTTTATAATCCACTTTATTTTATCAGTATATTTGCTTTTAGCCAAGTCATACCCTTAGAAATAGTATCTTTTATTTCCTTCAGCCTCCTCACACGATGCATCCAAAGATAGGAATCCTTTTGAATTGCACTCTTTTAAGGAGGAAAGCGAGTCGAAGGGAATTCTAAGTACTAAGTAGCCTCCATTTTGAGGGAAGGAGTGATGTGTTTATGGAGAGGGTAAGGAATTACATCCACTCATGAGAGAGTGAGTATATTTTCAGCACCATAGCATCATACCTTAGATATGCTCACCTTGATTACAATCAAGAATTAGACTTGAGCATTAGCCGATGAGCACTACCCTGACATGCACTAAAGAAGTCAACCTAGAGATGGAATCTAGATCATTATGGCCTACACTATGAGGAAAACGTGATCATACCTTTATACACTCCACCTTTTTAGTAGTAGGATCAAAGGATGAAAAGACTTTCTAGGGAGATCATATAGTAAATTGCTAAGAGACTAGCAATAATTTAAGTTGGGGGGTGTGATAACATGCTATATTAACATCATAAAACATGATTTTTGATGCATATTAAAGTATAAATGATTTCATTTTCATGCATGTTATCATACTTATATGTATTTTTTTCTATTATTATATGAAAAAGTCATCATAATCTCAAAAATACTTTAAATTAGGGTTAATTTTTGATAAATTAGAATTTAATAATTTGATAACCCATCTTTTTCTTGAGATTATAAGTGTTTTTTTAAATTAAAATAACAAGAGAAATCATTTTTAATAAACATTTCTTTTTATTTTTCTAAAGTTTAAAATCTTAATAAATGAATGTATTTTTGAAATAATAATTTAAACTCTTGTTATTTATTAAATTTGACTTTTTAGAATAATAGATAATTAAATTTCGGATCAAATGGAAGAAATTTGGATTAATTTGGAGTTATATTTTGAAAGTTATGAATTTTATAATTTTCAGGGATTTTTCGGATTTTTCTGATTTTATTTTCGATTTAAAACTATTTTTTAAAATAAATAAATAATAAAAAAAGGGGTTTTTTGCGCGGGTCCCACGTGGATGCGACGTGGCACTTCGGGCCACGTGGATGCGACGTGGCACTTCGGGCCACGTGGCAGCGCCACGCGGCGCCTACGCGGCGTATAAATATATTTATTATTCATAGTATAAAGTTCGGCCTTCCATTATACGAAAGGGTATTCAAACCCTCTAAACCGTCGGATATTATAAACCCGACGGTTTCCTATAATTTATTCCGTGTGGGACTAATCCACACGATATCTTAAAGTGCAGGTGACATGGCGCGATAAGAAGTGCCGGATCAAGCGAGCGATAAATCGACGCGCATCGATCGAATGGACGTGCGGACCACCGTGATGATCAAAACGCACGTGCTTTAAAGACGGCGTTATAACGGCTACGATTCGATCGCGCTGAGGAAATCCAGACCGTCGGATCGCGATCCAAGGAGCGAAATCGAAGCGTTTTTATAACGCTTATCCACGCGGCACATTCGGACCGTTGATCAAGATCGAACGACCACGACTTAAGTGAAACGGTCTACAATGGACCGTTCCACCGTAACCGTCGATCGTTTCGATCGGACGGTTACGATCAAAAGCCCTATAAAAAGACTTGTTCTTCGACATTTGTAAGCATCCGAGTTGGAATTCAATCTAATTGAGCTGTCTAGACACCTTCCCTCTCGTTTCTCTCGATTTCATCTTGTTCCTCTTCCATTTCCGCACCCACGGAGCTCTTGAAATCGAGATTTGGTGGAGTAGATTGTGAGAAATCGCAGCTTGAATCTCATCGAGGCGTTCTTGGTGTTCTTTGCGATTAATCGGCTTAATCGCAGCGATTTGATCGTTAAACGGGATTAGTGGAAGTGGTTTAACATAATTTCTCTTCCTATAGTGTTTAATTTCTGTTTAGATTAGGATTTAGATTTCAATTTCTTCAAATTTCATCCAAAATCGCGATTTCTTTGTCTGAAATTTTCTCTCCACTTTAATTTACAATTTCTCCACGAAATCAAGATCATTTTCGATGATTTTTGATTCCGTGGATTCGTTTTGAAGTTATCTTTCATAAAATACCATTTTTCCCAATTTATACCATCAATTTCTCGTCCGATTTGATCAAATTCGAAGATTATATCAAGAAATTCCTTATTTCCCTGTGGATTCAACCCTTATTTACCATTATACCCTTCAATTCGATACATTTTCATCAAATTGGTAAGTTTAGAATAATTTTTGACGCGATACCGTGTGAAATCAACGACCTCGCGGTCTCATCTCGTCAGCTTGACCCCTTATTCACTCCATGCTTGGTCATTTATGATTAAGGTGAAATCTTATAAGTATTATTACACAAATCTAATTTGCGAAAAATTTATGTATTTAAATCCTAAAATTGGCCTTATTAGTACCCACAACCTATATTGAGAGGGAGTGCAAATCCAAATATGATCGAATACACTCTTATCTCTCTCTTACCTCCATTTAGGGCCTCTTTGTGTTACTCTCTTGGAACTTTATTCACTCTTCTCTTTTAATATTCTCACCTTTCCACAATTTTTCCTTTTCAGTCTTTATTTATTTATAGCCTTTCATTATAACCTAATTTTTACCCTCTACATATGCATAGATCTTTCATTATTTCTAATTTTGCATTAGTCTCTCTCATATCTCTTTTGGTCTTAATTATTGTCTACCCTTCCATCTTATAGCCTCACGTTGATTAGTACAAATACACAATTCCTCTCTCTCTCTCTCTCTCTCTCTCTCTCTCTCTCTCTCTCTCTCTCTCTCTCTCTCTCTCTATTCATACATTGACGAGATGAGACCGCAAGGTCGTCGATTTAACACGGTCTCGTGTCAAAAATAAAAACGAATTTACCACTTTAAGTAATTAATAACGAATTGAGTGGCATAAAGTAAATAAGGGCCGAATCCACAAGGAATTAAGGTATTTTCGAGAGATCTTTTAGAAATTGATCAAATGGGACGATGAATTGAGGTGAGAAATTAGGGAAAATGGTAGATTTAGAAAGATAACTCAAAGATCTATCCACAGAATCAAGAATCACTCCATTTGGATTAGTAATCGCGGAGAAATCAAAGAGTGAAGTGGGATGAAATTTTCGGAATCGCGAAGAACACAAATTGAAATTGAAAACGAAATTGAGCTAAATTAAGATCCTAAGCTAAAAATTGATGATACATGATGATAGATTAGAGGAAAAACTTATTTTCTAACCCGAGATAACGATCGAATCGATCCAATTGATCGCCGGATCGACAGCTATTCATTCCGCGAATTCAAACGTGAACATCGGTGTTCAAGAGACAAATTCTCCTCGATCGATCGACAAAATCTCACTTTTAAACACTCCGTGGACACGAAATCGAGTCTAGAAGAGATTAGAAGTGAGAGATTCAAGAGAGGAAGGGTTTAGATCAGTCGATTAAGCGAAATCCCTCAAGAATGCTTTACAAAATCGAAGAACACTTCATTTTATAAGCGAATTGGGCGTAACTGTCTGATCGCCTTGATTAACGGCTGTGATGAAACGGTTCATCAACAACCGTTACCGTTAATTCCCGACCGTCCGATCGCCATCGGACGCGTGAGATAAGGCCACGCATGAAACGGCGTCCGTCGGATCTTCATCGAGCATTTTAGATGCATTTTGATGATTTGAGGAGTCCACCAATCGCGATCAATCTCGACCGTTATAACTCGGTTGACGAACGGTCGAGATTAATAGCAGGGCTTCACTTAAGTGGCTTTTAGGACACTTGCGTTGATCGAAGATCGGGTAGACCTCGTGTCCACCGCATCGACGTGCGATCTTCATCGCGTTTTTGATCCAATGCTCCTCCATCAGCCACGTCGCCTGAAATAGAAATAAATGTGTGGGACTTAGTCCCACACGGAAAAAATGAAAGAAGCAAGTCGGGTTTATAAGACCCGACGGATTAGTGGGTTGAATACCCTTTATATACGGAAGGCTGAATTACCCTTTATATAAACTATATAAAATAGATATATATATGTATATGCCGCGTAGGCGCCGCGTGGGCCCGCGTGGCGCTGCCACGTGGCCCTGAGTGCCACGTCGCATCCACGTGGGTCCCGCGCGGAATTAACTCGCTTTTTGCTCCTTTTTTAATTCATTTTAATCATTTTACAATCGAAATAAATTCAGAAAAATCCAGAAAAATCCCTAAAAATTGTAAAATTCATAACTTTCAAAATACAACTCCAAATTAATCCAGATTTTTTTTTCATTGGATCTGAAATTCAATTATCTATCATTATAAAAAGTCAAATTATTTAAATAACAAGAGTATGAATTTATTATTTCAAAATACATTCATTTCTTTAAGATTTTAACTTTAGAAAATTAAATGAAGTAGTTTATACCAAATATGACCCAATATACTCTCATCTCTGCCTTACCTCCATTTAGAAACACTTATAATCTCTAGTACTAGATAGTGTTCTAAAATCTTTAATCTCTCTCATTCATCATAATTAACTTTTCATCTTTATTTATTCGTAGTCTGAGATTATAACATAAAATTTGCTATAGATATGTATAGAAATGCACTCAAAGTATTGATAATTTTTCATTAGTCACATAAATGCGATATGTTTTTATGTCTTAATTTTTGTCTACCCTTCCATTTGATAGCCTCATGCTGATCAGTACAAATACACAATTCCTCTCTCTCTCTCTCTCTCTCTATTCATACATCCCACTCTCATCGATAGTGAATTATAAATATCTCTCTCCATCTCTCAATTTTTACATCTATCTACCCTTCATCTATACATCAATGTTGATATCTTAATGCACTCTCTACATATGTACATATCCCTTTCTAAATATTTTGATAGAAACAAATTATATTCTTATAGTTTCCACAACTCAACATAATGATGGACATTATATAGCCTATAAGCTAAAGTCATGCTTCCGCGTAACTTTTATATTTATTGACGCATAATTGACTCATTGCTATTCTTTTGTGATATTTATAATGAAAGTACATGAGTATATGCGATGACTAAGTGAATTATGATGAGATCATCATACAATGATCAATAGTTTTTAAACATATGTTCTAAATATTCTTATTCAAGAGATATTCAAAAACGATATCAAAATATCTAGAAAAAATAGCATATTTGATTAGTATGGTTGTCTTATGGCTATTAGTGTGTAAACATCAAGGATAAATAGTGGGTTCTCATTGGAGAAAGACTTCAGTGAATTGATCCATATGAATCCCTGACGGGTATTATACCTATCAATCAAGCTGATTTATTTCCTACTCATGAATGGTCCTTTGACTTGAGACACTAAAAACATCTAGTAAATGTATGACCATGTTTTGATGATAACTTATGAATCCCTAGTCACTAAATCTCGAAGGTGATTAAGTATTCAAGATAGGATCATATGCCCTTAGTATTTGAGGAGATTGGCTCAAGGAAGAGATGGGATGAAATCCTTGTCCAAGATATCAAAAATATTAGAGAATATGTTCTCAATAGTTTTCTTTATAGATTAGTACCGACTTGAGTGACAAATTAAGGTTCGACAATTGAACGTACCCTAAGTCAGTTGTGAGTATTGGGTGGATGAAGAATTATGCATATATGATAAATGATGACGTCAACGTTGATGGGATATAATTCTCAATAGGCTCTCAAACTTTGATCAAAACATTGAACACATCCTAATCGCACTTTTTTAAGAAGAAGAAAAACTGTTAACTCAAAATATGCCTATTGATTCTATTAAGTGTTGTGATCTAAGATCGATAAGCCTTCCGAAACTGTGATCCAAATATAAAATTAAACTAATATATTGAATTGAACATTCAAAAACCAAAGTGGTAAGCACTTATGATCCAATCATCTAGTATATATTAGAATCCATACTTACAAAGTTCATTAAAGGAGTTCTTGAACTTATTTTAAGTGTCCAGCCTCAAGCGATATCCACATGATCTCTATATGGTTGGATTTCCTCTTCTATGCTCTTCCACAAGGCTCGCCTAGGCACCTTGAGTTGTGATCATTTTTGATAAAGGTAAAATCATAGTCATTAAAGGCACAAGATAAATTTATATAAGAAATCATTTATCTTCTTCTTCTCCCTTGTCATTTTTTGTTTATGCTTACAATCATGAAACTCATACAAACATGATTAATTCATCCTTGTTTAGCCTTGAAAAGGGTCGAACAAAAATAATACATAAAATTAACAATGATTTATTACAAATTCAACTTATTAACGATACGATGAATGTAAAAATTTCATCAAAACATGATAACATGTATTATAGTGATGTAAATGTTGACTTAAAATCATCAAAGAAAAATGAATTAAATGCATAGAAATGCATGCTATTCATAGGCATTAGATATGTGAAACTTTTCACAAAAACCCTCATAATTATGTCTATATCTATCAATATCCATAGACCTTATGTGTCTAACCCTCTAGATCCATATATCTTATTAGTTAATAGCTCTATAGACCCAATAATGCCTTATCAGTCAAACATTATTGATTATCTATATCAATATATTTTATTAATAAATTAAGAATCAATTTAACCAAATGGACATGTTGAGTTATCAATCTATTGGGTGCCCATGTACCCTAGGAGATATAGAGTGTATAAGAACTCTCATATGAAACCTTCTCGTCATCGATTATCATGCACGTATAATTTCTCATTTACAACAAAACTCATGAATGACTTAGGATATGATTAACTATCAAAGCCCTAATTGATTACTCAAGTTAGTTCTAAATGTGTGGAACAAATCATCGAGAATACATTTTCTCGGATATTTTTTTGCTACCTTGAGCAAGGATTTTATTTCAACTCATTCATTAATTCAATCTCCTCAAATACTGAGGTGGATGATCCCATCTTGACCACACAATCACGTTCTAGCACTTTATGTCGTATTAAATATACAATATTTTAGAGTTCCTAGGGCTAGATATATGTAAGTCTTATTTTGGAGATCCCAAATTATGCTCATCCATCCATAAGATGTCTCTAGTATCTTAAGTCAAAGGACCATATACACTACCTTTACTCAAGTCAAATGGATTGACAGTTAGGTAAAAATACCTTTCAAGGATTCATACAAATCAATTAGTGGATTCATACAAATTCAAAAAGCAGACACTATCTATCCTTGGTTGTCTCCACACCGATGGCTATATGATTTATCATACTCATCATATAAGTAAGATCAGACAATTTTTTTTAGATATTTTGATATCCTTGTCGAATATCTCTCGAATAGGAATGTTTATAATATTTGTTTTAAAGCTTAGTGATTGTTGTATCATGATCTCATCATAATTTACTTAGTCATTGCATATGCTCATGTACTTCATTGCAAACATCACACAAGAATGACAATAAATAAAAGAGATACATAGAAGTGTGACTTGGCTTATAGGCCACATAATATCCATCAAAGGCTCCATAAGTGAGTTCTTATATAGTTCATACCACTTAAAATGCATAGTGTAGCTTAGCACCAAATGGGTAGCAACTCAACTTGTCGATTGGATTAAAACAATCATTATTATTAATTCATATGTTTATATATTTAATAAATAAGGCTGACCAAGAAGTATTATTGGGTGTATGGAGTCATGAACTAACTAGATATATGGATGTAGAGGGGTACACATATTAGGTTGATAGACATTGATGGATATACTAACAATTTTGAGGTTTTTTAAAAAAATTCATATACTAAATGTCT
This sequence comes from Lemna minuta, assembly GCA_024174645.1. Classification (NCBI taxonomy): domain Eukaryota; kingdom Viridiplantae; phylum Streptophyta; class Magnoliopsida; order Alismatales; family Araceae; genus Lemna; species Lemna minuta. The sequence continues at coordinate 16,105,460 of CM044106.1, forward strand.
ATAAATAAGGGGAGAAAGATTGAAACTATGAGTGACCATGAAAAACTTATTAGAAACCCTTCATTTCTTCTCTTTCTATCTTGGTAAAGAGTTTTGAAGAGGAGATCAAATGACATGTCAATCGTGTAAATGACGCTAAAAGCTGGATCCTTGAACAATATTAAGAACTCCTTGAATGAACCTTATAAATATGGACTTTGATCTAAACTAGATGATAGGATCATTGGTTCCTATTGTCTTAATATTTTAAATGTTTCGATTAAATGTCTTATACTGCATTCGACATTATGATCAAAATTTTGAAGGCATGTAGAACCTCAGATCCTAATAGACTATGACATTTATATATGAATCATTTTATTTAAGATTTATTGAGATAAGAAAGGATTCACAAGAAATTGAAATGTTCCAATGAACTTATTTAGTCCTGCGACATGACAAATAACCCAACAATGAAGATAAGATTCAAAAGATAAAACAAATTTTTTTATCAACCTCATATATTATTTAATATCATCAAAGCAAGGTTGAATTACCACCCTCAAATTAGAGTCCTAAGTTTATTTCCAATACTTTTAGTTTTTATCATAGAATTTTAATCTTTAGATGTAAGCTCAGTAAATAATTGCAATGGGATAACACTATCATTTTTGGATTATAAGTAAACTCAACCAAAAAATAATTTGACTTCCCAATGTCTTTGAAGAAAAAAATGAAATTGAAGGTAAATTTTCACATATGATATGCCAATAGAGTTTGCTCCATGTTAATAGAATATCATATAATTTTAGGAAAATGCATTCACAATTCAAACCAAAAGATGTCATGTTGCCATGAATTTTCCAAACCAGTCTTGCAGACTTTCCTCGATACCATATATTTTATAGTTGAGCTTAAAAACTCTATTATACTTCTCTTGTATAGGATACCCTAGAATATACTTCGTGAATACCATTCTATGTGACATACAAATAAAAATTTTGTCAATATCACTTCAAAATCAGTTGATAAATCAACTTCAATTGAGAGAAAAAATGCATTGAAATCAATTAAGTCATCACAAAGAAAATTTTTTAGTATCAATATCTAAGATTGGTTGAAGCCTTGAGCCAGAAAAACATGCCTTGTATGATTTATGGTGCTATCATGGCTATCTTCAATACTACAGACCCATCTTTAAGTCTTAATATTAGTATCACTATGATGAGCTAGAATTTCACATATATCTTGTGACGAAAATGAGGCAAATTTACTATTTATAGAGTCTTTCTAGTGACAAAAATGTGCCAGTGGCACTATTATTATCCACATAATTATTTATTTCTTCATAAGAAAGGGTCATGAGGCTTATATATATATATATATCAGCAAACATAATAATACAAATGTATGCAGTACATCCCTAAAATATATAATAAAAATTAATATCAAATGATAAAAAATTCTGAATATTAATATAATTTATAAGTGCTATAGTAATGACCAATTGTGTGTGTGTATTATGCGTTAAAGTAGTCTGCGGGAATTATCTTGGAGTCAATGGTGGTTATAAAGATTCATATAGTTGAAGAAATATGGTCATTTGAAACATAATTAGAAATTAGGTGCATGGTACAAGAGCATTTAGCTTTTTCAATGGGAAATATAAAAATGTAATATATCTTTGTTATAATGGTGAAGGATTGGTTAAAGGTGGAACCAAAGGTATTGGACTTGGGACTACGGAAGAAGGCCCGACTAGTGGTGAAATTTGGCTTTTATTGCAAGGAAGAAACTTCACTAGTAGTCATGAGGGGTTCATTAGAGAAAATGATGGGCGAAAGATTACATGAAATAGATGAGAAGTTGTGATCATATATAACATTGAAATCATATGAAAGAGCATATGTTTTAGTGTTTGGGAATTATATGCAATATCCCTTATAGATCCGAGGATTAAAATAAGACACCATTGATAGTACAAGGGAAACCTTATCAAACGTTCACAAATAGATCTTGATGAACTTGGACCCATACTAAATATCTTAGCAAGTAATGCAAAGATTTTAGCTTCAAGAAGAAGAAGATAAAGAGATATCTCTCTACCTTGAGAAATAGAAGGGAAATAATCAATCAAATAAGTTTTTTGAAAATGATATCAGTCAACACAAAATGAATAAACCCATCTCAAACAAAAGAGAGTGACTAACGACAAGGATATGATTTATTTTTTCTTTTCAGGGACACCATTCTACTGTAAAGTATAAGGTATGAGTTATTTGATGAATAACAATAAAGGATACAGAATAATCTGTTTGAGTGAATTCCAAGTCAGTACCCATGTAAACATTTTCAAAGTCATAGAGTATTGGGTAATCAATGTTTGCATCATAGATAATATAGTTGAGATATTGGAGAAAGCAAACCCAATGTAATTGAAGACAACATTGTAAGAAAATTTCTGAATGGTGTGCTCCATGTGGGACCTCAAATGTAGCAATGTGAGAGATTAGAAGGATTTGAGTTCCAAAAAAGATTAAGAAGACGATAGATAGAACAGTGATGCCTAAAAAACTGATATCACTCATAATGATAAATGATCTAGAGATAGTAGTGTATGTGCATATTCAAGCCTTGACATGCTAGGTTGGAAAACACAACAATTTCAAAGAAATGAAGTATGTAGTGGATATCAAGGAACTCAGAGTGGAACAAATTTCATTGTGCACAAATTTTGTCTCGCGCAAGAACATAGACATTGACAAGCAAAACTTCAAAGACACAATAAAAAATATATACAAGGTGAAAATAAAGACATTGGTGGAAAAACTAATATAAAATTGAGTACATATAGAACATATGTTTGGAGCCGCATAAACATATCCTTAACCCTACACAACTCTCAAAATGAGAAATCAGAGCTCCATATTTTTCCAAAATAATTTTGAAAATAATTTTCCTTTGCCATAATTCTCAAAGAGAGGAATGCTATGTGCATCATGTCATAATTACTACAATTATCACATTGTTCATGTCTCAAATTACGAAATTTCAATCTTCATATAAGCTTCAACAAAGACATTTTTCTTTCTTTTTAGGTCTCCAAATAGTCATAGATCCCTTCTCCCCCCCTTTATGATTTTCTTGAAACTTTTATTTCCAAATTTTATATCAAAAATGATGTATGCATAGAAAAAAAAAAGAGAAATATTAACCTATTTGTAAATTTATTGGCCTACTTAACCCCAATGGATATCCAATAAGTCAAGTATCTGATAGACTAGATATTATATGCAAGATCCAAGAGATGAATGTAAAAAAGAATAAAGAAAAGGCTACTGCCTCTCTGAAGTCCAGAAGGAAAATATTTCATTGGATTTAGAAATAAATTTCTTATAAGATAGACAATAATGATATCATATGAGTCAAGTAATGTGGCTGTGTTGCTCATGAGTTCATTTGGTAATGATTTTACAAGGCTAGTGTTAGAATATTCTTCATGAATTCATTTACAAAGGTTCTAAATCAATAATGCTACTCTATGGCTTTTTTTCACTAACTAAGTTTTGAACCATTAAAAGTAATTAGCACATAAGAGATCTTCTAGTTATGAGATTAACAATATAAATTTTTCATATTTGCCCTTTCTTAAGAGACCACTTTGGTCGATGTTGTATGATATTCAAATTTGATATATGAACAAATTTATCATGATTTCGACAATATAATGTAGAGTATGGACTTTGCAATTGATAAGTTTGTTTATTATTAATACTAATGGCTTACTAAATAGATAATTTTGAATATAGGGAGTGATTGAATTTAGTGTACTTGGAACCTTAATGTTTGGGTGATTCTCTTTAAAAAAAATTAATTCACTAACTTTTAAATTTTTATTATTTTTGTGCATGGAAATCTTGAACTTGAATTTTCTTCATGAATAATTAGGTGATTACTCAATAGCTTATTCACATAACTTAAACATATGTCAAGATTATGTATGAATGGATTATTTGATTTATAAATTGGGGACTTTATTTTATGACAATTCAGTGTTCACAAAATTGCACAGTGAATTGTATGTTTAGATTAATGGGAATCGTTTTCATTCAATGTTGTTAAATTGTAAATCATTTGATATGATTATTGATATTGACTAGACCATATTGATGATCATGTTTCAAGGTTGATTACCATGATATGAATCTCCATTTCTTGAACAGACATCTGACTTCCAAAAGAATGATCTTAAGCGAATGAACCTTGACAAATGGTTTCATAAAATCTAGAGAATGATGTTATTTTGACCAAGTTTTAAGGTGAGTGAAACTTTTGAAGAAAATTAAAGGCTCTAGAAAATGTATAGGAAAAAAAGGTCCAAGCATAGTCTTGAGTGGACTTGTGAGCCAAGTAGAAGAAGATGGATCTTTGGGGGTGCTCTGACAAGTAGTTTGGAAGATTAATCTATCAACTGATCGGAGTCGTACTGAAGAATAACATGAATAAATCATGTAAAACTACCTGATTTTCTTGACATATTCTGGAGTCAATCTACTTAAAATGGAGACAAAGGAGAAAATCATAGGCTCTTCACACATCATGTAAAAAGATTGTATTTTAGCATGCTTAAAGAAAAAAGGAGAAATAAAAAAAGATCGACCGTCTGCGAGTCTGAAACGAGGAATTATACAAGATTTAGTCTGAAAGATGCATTTATCAAAGAAAATCTAGAGAACGAGTTCATTCCATGATTGATACAAGCAGAAATGAGGCACTTACTCAAAGTGAACGCGCATCAATCGTCATCTACATGGAACGGCAATCAGTGATCGAATTGAGGGGATCGGATCGGATCCACATGATCACATCATAACAAGAATTAATCGCATGACGCTTCCAAGAATTCTAGATCTCCTGACAATAAGAGATGGATGCTTCTAATAACTCGTTTATGCAAGCTCATGTTGTTAATAAATTACAATCGGGGCTGACAATGAAGATTAAATCATATGGAGCGGAAATTTTGAAAAATTAAAATACAGCACATGAACCTGATGATTTCTTTGAACTTTATGATGGATGATGAAGACATTCCCATGGATTGGAGTAGAAATAATCTTCTTCCTTGGGCTTGTTAAGTAAAACCTTACGAGGGCAGGGCTGGCCCATCCTCTCTAAGTGGGCAACTCTCACTCCAATAACAAATTCGTCCCACGAAATTGTTTGGTTCTGAAACAAGTCCAAAAGCCTGACCAATTCCGTCCGATTGAGCAAGATGCTCTTTTTGTAGCCAAGATACCTGAGGAAGATTAAATTAACACATAAATGAACATTTTTCAGAAAAGGGTGTTGGGGGGGGGGGGGTAGAAAATACTAGAGAGTTCTTAGGGTTTTAACCTGCGGTGGCCTTCAACAACTTTCGCCATGTTCCCATCGTAAGTGGGGATGAAAACATCACTAGAAATGGAGACCATGTAATCAAGAGCAGCCATTTGGGAAGAATGGTTTTGAAATTGTATCAAGTCTTCTGGGTCGAGAAGCATCTCTTTTTGCAACTAGAAAAAAATTGTGCAACCAATGAGGGAAAAATAGAGTAGAAAAGGGCTATTATGGTATGGACTTGGCTTCCCGTGACATCAAACAACCTTTGTCCGACCATAATTGAAATATAGAGAGGATTCTCCTTTCTCAACTATAAAAAAACATTTTTTGTGCTACCAATGAGGACGACATCGAGTAAACTTAGTTTCACTTTTACCTAGCAAACTTAATAATACACTATTTTGAAGCATCTCATTTCTTGCACAGAAAAAAATTCACAATCATCAATGACATATAAGCAGAACCGAGAGGGGTTCTTCATGGTATGAACTTAATTTTCTATGTTATTGAGAGAACTTTATAAAACACTGGATTGAAAGAATGAGATTTTTTCTTTTTTAACCAATGTTGATGCAAAAACAGGATAGAATAAGGTTTCCATATCACAGGAACTAAATAAACCCTAGATTTTAAAAACTCACAAGCAGAGGGAATGCTGCGCGCAATGCCCTAAGCCTCACTTCACCACCAAATATCTCTCCAGCAGCTATGTATATTTGAGTTTCCCTTCCAAAACCCAGAGCTTGTAGAACTAACACCGCCTCTTCTGGAGTGAGAGGACAAAGACCCAGCAATCTCTTCCCTTCAGAGACGATCTCTTTCTCTCTCCACCATGGATATGCGTACCTGAATAGAGATAAATATATTAACTTCTGCAAATGAAAAAAATAAGAATTATTTCCTTGTATGGTAAGTGCCCATGATAGACAAACCTCATCTGCGTGAGCATCTCCACCTCTTCAGTGGTGCAGCCATGAGTGCAACCAGAGAAAGAAAGCATATCCATTTCATACCTGAGATGCAGAGCCACGAAGAATCCTCTGGATTGAAGAATTCGAATCAATTTATTTCCCAATAACTCAATTTGATCAGTAAATTTGAGTGCATGATAATTCACTCGGCATCTGAGCCTTTGTAATTCAACAGGAAGACCATTATTCGCCAAACGTGCATCGGTTTTGAGGAAGTGCACCACCTTGTGTTTTCTAAAGAGGGGAAGAATCTGAAAAATATAATAAATAATTAAAAAAATTATATTTAAATATATTTGAAGGCTTCCAGGGCTGGGTTAGATTGACTCCTTCCAACAAGTATCATGATTGGCATGTCAATGATTGTGATCATCATGACCGTTGATCGTTTGAGGTGATCCATATGATCAGGTAAAATTATATTGGGCCTCAAGTGGCTCAGTAAAGGGTCAAAATTGATGTCTTCTCTGTCTCTAGCAGAGATAGTTGCCGGGTGAACATCTCTCTTTTGGGAAACTATCACTCCTTTTTCCTATCTCTAAAATGCAATCAGAGAACCCAGATTAAACCTTTTGCAGTCTTAATCAATCCTCAGTATCCATCACCTCTGACAATCAATGAATGTAAGGCCCATATGATTCATACTCAAATCGATCTAGACATGATTTAGATGGATCAGATGATCGAGCATGTGAATGAGTTCACCTGATGCAAGTAATAACTTTCTCTTGACCAGCTGACCGGAGGCATAGAAAATGAGACATTTGAGTAATTAATGGTCAAACTCTTGGGTAGCCTCTTGATAATTTGAAGTTCATCTCTCAGTGAGTTGATGAAATGGCTAACGTTAAATATATCAGCAAAATCACTGCAAATAAAGATAAAGAAATATAATTTCAGCTTTAAACAGGTTGAGAGAAATAAGTAAAAAAACAAGGTAAGTACCTGGGGTCAGCCCAAAAGGACTTTTTATCGAGCTCTGGAACAACCAAAGTGAGATTTAGAAATCGAGTAACTGTCACCATATCACAGATCTGAAATATAATCAAAGTACTGAAAAAATAAGCAGAAGATTAGAAAATTGAAGAAGAAAGTCAAAAAAGAAAAAAAAAAGAGAGATACAAAATTTGATGAAGTTAATGCTTACGGCTGCACGCATTTGGTTCAGACCTCCATTGCAAGATACTTTGAGAAATCCATTGCTCTCGTAGTTTCCTTTTAAAAGGGTTTAGAATGTCAAAGAGCACGGGAAAATCAAGATATAGTGTATTCCTGAAACAACTATTTCTGGAATAAAATTCTTAGTAGTGACCAAAAAAGTGAATAAGTTCCCAATGTTCGTCAATTGTTCAAAAAAAATCTCAATGTTCTTCAAGCATCAAATCCGTTTGTTAACTTGATTATTAATCCAAAAGGTTATTATTAACCAGTTGATATGAGATCAAGAGATTAAAGATGATGATGCTGGTGATAAAATGACGATAATGACAAGAATGTTGATAAGGCTGATGGTGATAAGGATGATCATGACAATGATTACGTTGAGGATGATGCCGATGATGATGATGATGGCAATGACAATGATGCCAATGACTATGACGATGATGATTATCATGATAATGACATAATAATAATGCTAATAATGACAAAAGCAATGATGATTATCATGATAATGACATAATAATAATGCTAATAATGACAAAAGCAATGATGATTATGGTGATGACGATGATATTGATGATGCTGTGGAATTTAGAGCTGCTGTTAATGAGTCAGAGGTGATGATGTTCTTGAGAGGGGGAAGAAGAGTGAGACCCCTTCAGATTAGATCAGGAACAGAGAAGATAAAAGGTTATTTTTGTATTAATGAGAAAGGGTATATATACAGGGCAATGTGACCGTTACAATCTAATGGCTATTTCTATAATGGTCACTAGCGATGGGATATAAGTACAAGTATTAAAAAAGTAGAACTACAATTTTGAGAAATCAGGGGTGTCACTGCTAAACAAGTTTCTTTCTTTGACACTCCCCTCAAGTGCAAGAATGAATATTGCTCATTCCCAACTTAGAACGAAGCTTGGAAAATAATTTAAGAGGCAGTCCTTTCATAAAAATATCCGCACGCTTTTCAGCTGTGTTAATATAGACTGTACTTAGAATCTTCTCCTCTAGCTTCTCTTTGATGTAGAACCGATCGATAGTCACATGTTGATCCAATCATGATACACTAGATCATGGGCTATGCTGATGGCTGATTTGTTGTCACAAAAAACTTTGATTGGTTCCTCATAGGTGATCCTTAGGTCTTTGAGTATTCCTCTTATCCATAACACTTCATCTATGCTGCTGGACATGGCTCGGAATTCTGCCTCCGTGCTTGACTTAGAGACAACACTTTGTTTCTTGCTTCTCCACATCACTACATTACCTCCCAACATTGTACAATAGCCCGTGGTGGACCTGCAGTCAATCATTTACCCAGCATAGTCAGAGTTAGTGTAAATACCTAAATCTATTTTCCTTGTCTTCAAAAGGTGAGTCCAAGTCCTAGAGTTTCTTTGTGATCCTTGAGTACCTTGAGTGCAGCCTGAAAATGTGATCTTCGAAGAGAATGCATAAACTGGCTTAACACATAAACGGGTATGAAATAAATATAACAATTTACCAATCAGTTTTTGATATGAGTTCATCTCAACCCTTGGGTCATCTTCGTTTAAAGTTAATTTATGATTAACCTCTATAGGAGTATCATTTATATGACATTGTAAGTGTTTAGTCTCATTTAGAAGATCTCATATGTATTTATGAAGGAGTGAGCTATCTCTATGCCTAGAAAATATTTCAAGGGTCCTAAATTCTTAACTTCAAAATGTTGAGTTAGGTGACTTTCTAATTTCCTTGCTTCATTACTATCATTTCCTGTGATACTAATGTCATCTACATATACGATAAAAATAGTAACTTCCCCTGACGGGAAATGCTGAAAGAACAATTTATGATCACCATTGCACTATATATATCCTAGAAGTTTCATAGTTTGAGTAAATTTCCCAAACCAAGCCCGCAGAGACTGTTTTAATCCATATAGAGCCTTCTTTAACTTGCATAATCTATTTTTACTAATAGTATTTTCATATCCTGGGGGTGCATACATATAGATTTCTTCCTCTAAATCTCCATGTAAAAATGCATGCTTAATATCATATTGTTGGAGATTCCAATCAAGATTTACAGCTAGTGACATTAATGTTCTCCCTTTTTCCATAATATCACCAATCTCTCTCAGCCAACCCATTTTGTTGAGGTGTGTATGAACAAGATGTTTCATGTTTTATTCTCTCATTCTCAAAAAATTCCCTTCATTCATGGTTGCAAAAATCTTTTACATTATTAGTCCTAATCTCCTAATATTTACTCTAAACTGTCTTTTAATTAAATAACAAAAAATTTCACTAGTTTGGAGGTTTCTGATTTATGTTTCAGAAATTAAAAACTATCATCCACACAAATTAAAAACTATCGATGTCCTTCTACATTTGTATGTGGAGAAGGCCCCCAAATGTCACAGTGAATGAGCTGAAATGGTGTCTGATACCTTTTGTCCTCTAAACAATATGTACTTCGCTTCATTTTTGCAAGTTGACACACATCACATTTAAGTGTGTCCATAGAAAGATTTTTAAATAACAAAGGGTATATATTCTTGAGTAAGAAAAAAGATGGGTGTCCTAATCTTTTGTGAAGGAGGATGATCTCATCCATCTTCTGGTTACTGGCCACTGTTACTACTTTGGAGTTATTCTCCTTCCAACAACAGTGAGAGGTCACCATTGTTTGTAGATAGTAGAGCCCACCATAGACTTTAGCAAGTCCAATCCTCTATCCGTGAACCTTGTTGTACAAAACAGCATCAATTCTGTCAAAGACAATACTGTATTCTTCCTATTTTGCAATTTTCTGTACTGAGATTAGGCTCACAAAAAGATTTGGAACATACAAAACATCGGTAAGCAGTCCTATTGTGGCTAATTTGATACTACCTATCCCAACTACCTTGATTAAGGCACCATCAACTGTCTGAACTTGTTTATCTATTCGGCACGGTTCATATGATACAAACATGTTGACTGTAGGTATCATATGATCAATTGCTCCTGAATCAAGGATCCAAGAATACAGCTGTGTTTTGGTTGAAGTTAAAGAGAATAAGGCTGATAAAATTTGGGATTTACCTGAATTGGAACCAATAACCGATCCGAATGATGAATTAAGTAGACTCTGCATCTGTTGTTGTAGGGTCTTCACTTGGTGTTGAAGAGTCATCTTTTCCTGTGGTCTATTAATATCATGAGGAGGAGCTTGAGGAGTGTACAATGTAGGTTGCATCGGCTGCATCAAACAGGATGATGATCCCCATCTTTGTCCATCCATCTTGCCCTCAGGTTGCACCCCCTAGTATGGATATGGATTAGATACCATGTGTACCTATGGCAGTCAGCCTTGCAGCTTCCAGCAAGTCTCCTTCATATGTCCTTTCTTCTTACAGTATTTGCACCATAAATTGTCCTTACCCTTAGCTGGAATTTTCTTGGAATTGGGACTGATCTGTCCATGTTGACTTGGAGGATTCCTCCTGGAGTAGTGATTGCATATGCGGAACTTTCACGGTTCCTTTTCATCTCTTGGAGTCTACTCTCTTCCCCGATTAGCTGTGAAACAACATCATCAAAGGTAACTGGATTCTCTCAATTGCATAAAAGGCTTCTAAGATTCTCAAATTCAGGTCTCAAGCCTTGTAGAAACTGATACACTCTATCCATCAAGGTAAACTCCCTTTCAACTAAGTTATGAACTGATGGTCTATAGTGATGTAACTCACTATAGATAATTCTTAGCTCATTTGCATAAGCGAGTATAGTTTTTTCACCCTGTTGTAAAGCTCCTGCTCGAATCACCAACAATCCAATCTTCGCTTTATCATTTTTCTTCAAATGATATGTCTGTGCAGCATCCCATCCTTCCTTCATAGTGGGATATTCAATGAAATAGTTAGCTAACTCAGTTGTCATCGAATCTAGAATCCAAATATATAGGATTTCTTCCTCGACAATCCACCTCTTATACTGGGCATCTGTTTGCGAAGGAGCTGGATCAGTAAGGTGATCCAAGAGATTTCTTGGTCTATGTACAGCTTGAATGTGATGCGTCCATAGGTGATAATTGAGGCCGGTGAATTGACTCCAAGAGGTCACAAATGGTAAATTGTTGAACCATCTATCACCGCCAGTGATGGACAGTCTTTGAGAGGTTGCAGCTTGTGTGGTTTCCACCATAGAAGGCAGTACATCTTCTCCCTTGATAGCTGTCTCTTTCTGCTCCATACAGTCGATAGGTGAAACTTAAATAAAAGCTTCCCTTCCAACTAGATCTCTTGTGAGAACCTAGTGGTTTGATGACCGATGGCTTAAATAAGACGAGAAAGAAAAAATTCTAGAAACACACCTCTGATTAGCAGCAACCTGGCTCTGATATCATGTGGAATATAGAGTTGGTGTGAATGAGTAAGAGGTGAAGATGTTCTTGAGAGGGAGAAGAAGAGTGAGACCCCTTCAAATTAGATCAGGAACAGTGAAGAGAACAGGTTATTTTTCTATTAATGAGAAAGGATACATATACAGGGCAATGTGACCATTACAATCTAACGGCTATTTCTGTAACGGTCATTAGCAATGGGATATCAGTACAACTACTAGAAAAGTATAAATACAATTTTGAGAAATCAGGTATCACTGCTAAACAAGTTTCTTTCTTTGACAGATGCAAAGGGTAATTATGATGAGGATGACTATGTTGATGACGACGAGGGCAATAATTCTGTAAATGTTGATAAAGTCAACAGTGATGATGTCGATGATGATGACAATGACAATGACAATGTTAATAACAACGATGATGATGATTTTATTAATGATGATGACGGTGACTATGATGATGAGAATGATGATGATGATTTTGTTAGTGATGATGAGGGTGACCATGATGATGATAATAATAATAATAATAATTGATGACGATGATGCCTAGTTGTCTACGATGATGATGATGACAACGAAGACGATAATGATAAAGAATATGACGATGAGGACGATGATCATGATGATGTCGATGATCATGATGATGTTAATGACTTTATTGATTATGATAATGAAAACAAGGACAATGATAATGATGACGATGATAATGATAATAAGTATGATAATTACCATAAGGATGATAATAATGATGTTGATGTTGATAAACTTACTTGCAGGCAGCATCGGACTGCCCAATGGAGTCTGAGAGTTGCCTATCACCCGATCCCGGGTCTGGCCGCCGCCCAGGTTTAACAATCGAGCGCCAGGACGGTGCCAAATCTGACGGACCGTCATGAGCTGGACCATACACGTCCAAAGAAGTATCCCAGCACACGCTCTGACGAGCCACACCTGCAATCTAGGGCGCGCAACCGACTGCGACGCGAAATCCTCAGATGCGGATCCATGCATCCTCCTCCAAGGTCACATCAACGTCGACCTTCGAGAAAAAAACCGAGAGGTAAAAATAATCGCAACCATCTGATGAAGTTATTTAGTGATGACAAAGATTCGTCTGCCGCAACTAAATTTCTCGATAAAAGTTGTTTAGAATGACGAGGAAGCTTCTCTGTCGCTCTGGATCCTGATTCCCGTATATGAACGAAGAGGAAGGCAGCAAAAAAGTTTGTCCCTCTCTCTCTCTATAACTGGCTCTCTCTATCTTTCTCTGATTCTCTCTCTATCTCTGCGTTGTCGAAAGAGGCGGCGATCTCGGGTCAATTCAAAGCGATATGAGGGGGGTGGAGGGGAGCTTTGGCCCGATCCTTAATCTTTTAATTTTTTAATAAAAAAATTTATATAGCTAAAATATATATATTGACTTAATTTAGAGCCAAAATGCCCTTTTAAAATTTCTATTTCCTCGAAGTTGACTCAGATTGACTCACCCTTTGATCACAAGAACATCCATGTACTCTGTATTGGGCATTGGAAATGACAAAAACATCCATGTAAGATGATGTCTTTGAGATGTTTGAAATCCTTAGAAGTCTATGCAATTTGAATGAAAAAGAATCGAAATCCATGTTTTACTCGAGATTCAAATATCTTATCTTCACATGCATGTATGTTGTATGATTACCCGAGCTCACAAAACCCGTCTAGATGGATATTGTTATGTGTCTGACAGGGTCCTCGAGGGCCTTATCAGAACTTCCCATGCCAGGTTGTCGTAGCACCTTGCAAAGATCTTCACCGAGGGTTTGAGATGTCTCGTACAATAATCTCTTGGGGAAGCCGGGCATGTTCAACATTCATGCTACGATTTTAGAGGGAGTATTAGTGGGCTTGCATGGGCTTTTCCATTGACATTATTAAGTCTCATCCCTTGTGCATGTTGTCAACCTCCTTGTATAGTGAGTGGAGGCCCCCCCCCCTCCTCTTGTTTTTTGGACTCTCTTATTTCTTTGAATTTCCATAAAGTATAATTGATTTTTTTGTAAGATCAATTAGCCGTAATATTGAGATAGAAGTATAATGAATAACTTTTTTGGGTACAAGAATTATCTACGTGACAGTTTCAAATGAATAAGAATTAGACATTGATCTAATATGATATCGAGTAAAGGAGATTAGCATCTCAAAACATATAGGATTTGATTGTGTGGGATATTTAATATCACAAAAATAAAGCAGAGAAAATTAGGATTCAAGTGCATCTATAAAAGGTGTATTTATCATCACAAGAAAATGTGTATTTATGTTTGTGCACATAAGAGTATTGTGATAACCCATCTGATCTATGCTAAGGAGGCCCGTTAAGCTCCTTGTATCTTCCTATCAGTATGGCTTTCCTTATATCGAGAGAACCCTGTAAGTATGTTTTCTCATAGGTACTAGATGATAAGATCATTTGTTCTTAGTGCCTTGATGTTTTGAGTATCCAATTTAACGTATTCTACTACATTCGATGTTTTGATCAAAATTTTGGAAGAGTTTATCAATCTCAAAACCTAACACAAATGTGTTTATAAGTTTATCATATAATATGTATGAGAAACCATACTTACAGTGTTTCCTTGAAGAAGTTCTTGAAGTTATTCAATTGTCTAGGATCTAGCAGTATCCACTCGACCTCTGAATGGTTGGATCTCTTCTTCTAAGCTCTTTACCAAGAGAGAGAGAAGAAAGGAAAAAATTCTCACAAGGCTTGCATGGGCACCTCAAGTTATGGTCGTTCTCCCCATATTTATAGACATTTCGTATGTGAATTTTTTATAAAAGCTCTCATAATTATGGTTATATCCACCAACATCCATAGGTCCATATATCTCGATAGTTAATAACTCTATAGGCCCAATAACACCTTATTGGTCAACTTTAATTAATTATCAACATCAACATATAGATTAATTAATCACGGATTCATTTAACCCAATTAATATGTTGAGTTACCAGCCTATTGGGTGCCAAGTGATAACATGATAACTAAACATGAAAATACATGATTATTAATACAAATGAAGGCATAAAACATTCCATTATGATGCATGTTATCATATTTTTTAGTGTTTATCTATCATTATATGAAAAATCATTATAATCTTAAAATGTATTAATTTTAGGGTTAATTATGATGAATCAAGGATAATATTTTCATAACCCATCTTTACTTGAGATTATAATTAGTTTTTTAAGGTTAAATAATAAGAGTAATCATATTTTTATACACTCATATATTTTTGTTCTTATCTTCTTGAGCTCTCTTCTTTCCTCAACTTTACACAATGTCCGCTGATTTTGACAGTTTATCACCACTGCCTGTGCATTGATGCAAAGGCACAAGCAGAACGTGGATTTATGTATTTTTGTGCATTTATGAAAAAATGTTTCAATTTCTTTATTTATTTATACATTTCCCTTTATTTTAGTGACCAAATATGGTATTTGACAGATGTAGCTTTTGAATTTGTCTAGTATTATTATTTAATGAATTTCTATTAATCAACTTTTTATAATTTGTTTATCTTTTCTTGATTTTTGAATGACTTAGTTTTTCTTTTTAGAGTTTCTATCTGATTCCTTTTATTTTTGTCATTTATCTTCTTTTTTTTCTGACTGTATTTATCATAACTTTTTAAGGTTTCCACTATTGCTTTTTGGATGATTATATGAGCATCAAATTGACAATAGTCGACGATTACCCGTGATCGATTTATGATATGAAATTTTTAAAAACTGGGAACAATGATTTCTTTGGTAAATTTCTTAGATCAAAATCGCAGAATCTGAGTTGTACAGTCTGAGTTATACCCAGAATAATGACACAATTAGTCCTAAATTACACAAATACCCCTGATAAATTGGAACCCGCAAAATGACCATGGAACCCCCAAAAAGGAAAGTGATTCAATTATGTAACTCATTCATCATGTATACGTCATGTTATTTACATCGCCAAGTAGAAAAATGAAACTTTGAATGAGAATTTTTTTAATATTGGTGGAGCTCCATCATAAGTAGTGAAGGATTAATCATCAAAGGGATGAAGGAAAGGTTTTAGACGTTGTAGCGGCAAATAGGGCAGGAGGGATGTCTGATGAGCCACTTGTCGACACAAACAAGGTGGAAAGAGTGAGAGCAAGGCGGCAGGCTTCTCACTGTGTCACCAACTTCCATTTCCTGACAGGAAAAAGGGTTCAGTAACGAGGGCATTGAATTTGGTGAACTTGAATTGAAAATAACAGAAAGAGGAAGAATGAGAGAAGGTGGGGTGGAAATTTTTTGTGAGTCTTTGTGGTGATTGAATTCTGAGAAAAATAGAGATGAAACTTGAAAAACAGGAAAGAACGCCGGATAATGAGAGGAAAATTATGTAGTTCACACTTTCGGGAAAGTGAAGAATGGAAGAGAGAGAGATAGAGAAGTAACCTGAAGGCAGATGGTGCAGGCATAGTTTTTGCCTAGACTTTTACAGTCTTCCTGAATGACATGGCAGGGGAGTTTCATAAGAGATGCGCTAGAAAGACCCCTCGGCGATATCTCTCCAAAAATATCAAAATTTTCATCGTGCCCAACATCCGTGATGGTAATCTGAAAATTTTAATGAAAACCCCTCTTTTAAATAAATTTATAATGAAACAGAAAAATGTTATGAATGCCAGTGGACCCAGAAAAATGTTATCATCATTTATATAATGATGGAATTTTAACTAACCTGCCAACGATATGCAGTGAACATTGCCGGCGAAAATTGATCCCGCATAAGGCGACCGTGGAGGAGTTCTTCAATGAAATCTGCCTGAGAACGATGAAATTGATAACTCAGTTAACTATCCAGTACAAGATAAAATTCAAAATAAAAGTAATAACAATTTTGTAACATGAAAAATAGGGCTTGGAGATCAGGTCCGATAGGCTTGGTCAGTCCCTAGTTCTCATGACTTGTTTGAGATCATGATCGGCAAGATCGAGTGATTGATTGAACGTTCAGACTATCAGCAAAGTGCTCTCCAAGCTCTGTCATCGTCCTTGCTCTCTCTCCTTTCACTCAACCATTTATTAGCCTTACGATCTCCATTGATCATGAGGCTAATAAAGCTGATGCCTAGACAACCTAGACTATAATCTCCGTCGATCATTATGATCAAGATTGATTGATCTCCTAACCATAATGAAAAATCCATATAACGGTATTTTAAAATTTGCTGCTTACCACAGAGGAAGGATTTTGATATCCGAATCGTTCTGTGTACCAGTAGGCACGTGAAGCTTTCAAAACCTCAACAGAGAGAACAGCTCCCGCAACAGCCCCTAGACCAGCTCCACGAAGAAGGCCACTCTCTGTATCGCGGCTGGCTAAGGCACCAGAAACTGCGCCAGTAACAGCGCCAGCTGGGAGAGGACAGAGGAAATAAAACACGTGAGGAAACTCACTACTAAAATTAGAAACTCGGGTCATACCAGAGAGAGCATAATTAGTAAAGTGTATCTTTCAGTGATGGGTCCCACAAGAAATATTCAACATCATAGATGCAGTGGAAACATAGGAAGATAGCAATAACTGTGCTGGCAAGGGTTTTAAGGAACTAAAAAGGACAGAGGGAAAAACCCTCTTGGAAACATCCATCCTTCTCTGGAAGCTAGTTTTCATGAGATAGCTCTCATGCCGTATGAGTGGATCTTATATTGATGGGTCCCACAACCACAATTCTAGCCGTTGTGATATCTCAGATCCACTTCAAACATGGAAGAAGACGGCAACTGTGCCAAAAACTGTTTGTAACAAGAAGTTCTTGAGCTCCTCTCTGTTGATGAGAAACAAAATGGTTGAATGATGATCTCCATCCTCCATTTCGGACAAAGATATCCAGAGAGTGATTGAAGGAGATAACTATGAGAGAAAGAAGATGACACCGTAAACCCTCCATGAAAAAAAATCCACACTATCCCCAAAATCAACTGAGTCTCGTGAAATTATAACTCAAGGCACTGAAATCTCCCCCAAGAATCAATTGCGATAGATTCTGACATTCCTAGATGACCTTGAGATATCTGGATACTTGATCTCCCTTTACAAATTTCTGAAACACCTCAAATTTAAACTTTAATTCTCCAACATAAAACAATAACAAGCCCTCGAAGTATATCGAGGATCACGCAAAACGCATTCAACTTTCCCGAAGCAAGAATTCAACAAATCATATTTATGTCCATGATAGTCAAATAAAACAAACTCTACAAATCATATTCAGATCGTTTAACACGAGAAGAATCTCTCCACAAAAAAATCGGCACATGAATATCAGACTTTAACGCACAAAAACTCAAGACCCATGAATCGCCATCACCAAAAGAACAGACATGATAAATCAAACTTCACAACAAGAAATCCAAAACCATGAAACATCATCATCATCATCAGATTACTCGACAACAGAACAGACACAAAAAGATCAAACTTTATTTTAATAAAATCCAAAACCCAAGAATTATCACAAGCAGTTTTACTCGCCAAAAGAGCAGACACATAAATAAGCAAACTGACAATTAAAAAGACCAAAGCCCTTGAATCATCATCAGCAACTTTTACTTACCAAAACCAAATATTCCAGTGAGCGCACCAGATACAGCACCGGAAATCAACCTAGGGATTAACTGCGACAAACTACCGCCATCCCATCGTTCTCTCTCCCTCAATCCTCCCGCTAGAACCTCCATATCAACCATCGGCGATGACCCACTACTATCACTCCTCTCACTATTGCAACAGACCGATTCTCCTCCTCTGACCTCCATTCCAGAGAAAAAACAGAGAATCTACCGGTTGAAAAAAGGTACTTGGGAAGCTGGTACACAGACTACCTTTTTATTATCAACTGCCGGGATTAATTTAATTCGATAAATTCACATCAGCGTGTCCGACGGAACCCGTCACCACGAACAAACCAATTCATTTCGCACGCCGCCAAGGAAGATGACTGGAACCCTGCCGTCCATAATTACCTCCAGGTCCTGCACCTGCCTCGTAATCTATCGTCAACCTCGAGTTTGTCAAGAATTACGTCCTGGCCCCCTTCACTGACAGATACTCTCCCCACGACTAATTTTTATTTTTTACTAATTACGTTCACACCCTTCTTCTGATCATGCTATTTGTTATGTCCTGTAAATTTACATTTTATGCCCTTGCTGCTTTTTAAAGTCAACGTTCCATCCTCCGCGCTACATTTATGTTCTTTAAAAATTACACATAGACCCTCCAAGTGCAAATTATTTCTGATCTACCCTGCATTTATATCCTTATTCTAGTGTCTAGGTGCCCCTAGAGATATTCTGCCTATGACAAATTTTTATTTTTCATTTTATATTCCGTCTTCGTGATGTTTCACGTCAAGAATCAACGGTTCAACAGCGACCGGCGGGTCTAAAAACGGATAAGAATCCTCCACGTGGCGAGATATTTATATTTATATCTCCACGTCGCACCGAATTCACCGAACTTTTTTTAAAAATAACTTTTTTGAAATAAAAGAGAAAAAAAAAATTCAACAGCGACCCACGGCTCTCACAACGGATAAGAATCCCCCACGTGGCGAGATATTTTAACAGTAGTTATTTATTTATATCTTCCCGTCGCACCTAATTCACCAAACTATTTTTTTTAAAATAAGTTTTTTCAAATAAAAGAGAAAAAAATTCAACAGCGACCGGCGGGTCTAAAAACGGATAAGGACCCTCCACGTGGCGAGATATTTGTAACAGTCGTTATTTATTTATATCTCCACGTGGCACCTAATTCACCGAACTTTTTATGAAAATAACTTTTTTTAAAATTTAAAAAAAGAAAAATAACATTTTTATGTACCGGAACTTCTCCCTAAAGGATTATATTTGTGTCCTTTGATTGATAATTGCGTATAGACCCTCAAAGTGAGAAATATCTATGATCTACTTTAGTCTATCAGCTTATTTATTGTACTTGTGTCCTAGAAGTTTTCCGAGAAAGTGAAATAACCGCCCTCTTGATGGGGTTGGCAACAGTAACTCCGACCCCATTATGGGCCGGCCCGGTCTGCCGGGATCCGTAAGAATTGACCGGTTCGGTTCAGTTAATCTCGATACGAGAGGAAGTAAACGGTTCAGCCCCCACCGTTCCAAGGACGGCCGAGCCCATCAATAGGATGCCGCCACGTGGAGAACTGATAAAGGTCCTTCTATTTTCATTTAATGCTCCGATTTACGGACAAGATTCGGTAATTAAGCTGCATTAAGAAAGAGCGCCGACAGGTGATAAAGCTTTCGTGGAAGAAGTTCCAAGAATGCATTCTACGTGGGATCAAGTTGCGATAAAAAATGAAAGTTCGGAATCTGATTGAGAGAAGGGATTCCCAGAGACTGATAGAAGCCTCATTGCTAGAAGCTATTCTGTGAAGATGGACTACTCCAAGAATCTCATTCTCAGAAGTCATTCCGAGGATGCTTGAGAAAAACTAACAGTTACATCGATTTTATATAAATTAATAATTGTATACATTTCCTATCTCCGCGAGACCGCGCAGCACTAATAGAATTTCCCGCCTCCGGAAATGCCGCCGATCTCCCGCGACGAACTCGTGTAACCGTCCCCCGATCTCCAACAAACTCCTTCCAGGACATCTCCTCCGCCGATCTCCGCTCTTCCTTACCTCCGCCTTCTCCTTCAACATTTCCTTCCGCGCGTAAACATTTCCAATTGCTACATCATCTCCCGCGTACTCCGGATCCAGATCAATCAGCCTCTTCCTCGCCAGAGCTGCCGATGAAATTTCTCCATTTTCCGCGCAGGCAAAGAGGATAATCCTCCAGATAACCGCATTTGTCGAGATCCTTCTAGATTCGATAAATTCAACTGCTTCTTGCAACAATCCCTTCCGGCAGAGCGCATCCACCACGCAGCCGTAATGCGAGATCTCAGGCTTAATTCTGTGCTCCGACCGCATAATTTCAAGATTCCTCAACGCCAATTCCACTCTTCCGGCGTGACTGCACGCCATCAGAACTCCAAGGAAGGTAACGGAATTCGGCTTCTTCTTTTGCTTCTTCATTTCTTGAAATAGAGCTAGTGCTTCGTTTCCTTCTCCATTTATGGCATATGCGAAGATCATTGATGTAAACGTCGTTATATCTCTACTTCGCATTTTGTCGAACAGGTAACGTGATTTTTCTACTTGTCCGCATTTTCCGTAGAAATCTATCAAAGAATTAGTGAATATTAGATCCTGTGAGAAGCTCTTGTTCTTGGTGATCATTTTCTTTATGGAGAGAGCGTGAATTGTGGCCCCGGAGCGCAGAGCGCCGACGTCCGCACAGGCGGAGGTGGCAGCGGTGAATGAGACTTCGTCTAGTGATATGCCGGCGGATATCATCCGGTGGAACAGATTAAGGGCGACCGTGGGTTTACTGTTGCGGACACAGGCAGTAATCATGGCTGTCCAGGTGGTGGAGTTCTTTTCCGGCATTTCCTCGAATAGCTTGTGTGCATCGCCTAGATGCCCCGTGCGAGAATAAACGCAGATTAGGGCGGTTTGGAGAAAGAAGAGGCCGTTCATTCCAAGTCTAGTGATGAGAGAATGAGCTTGCATCGCTATGGATTCTGATTGGGACGTTTTCATGAGCTGCAGTAGGTAGGCGGCCGAGGGTTTAGACCTGGTAGAAGACCCGAGAGATCCCTGGATGGGTGATCTGGGATTTAAGGCTGATTCAAAGGATGGAAAGATGCTCATCTTACCCTTTGAAATTTTTGAACTTACAAAAAGTCCTCAGGACGAAGGACATTGGAAGTCCTATGGACATTTTGCAACCCTTTCAACTCGAGGAAGTTTGGATTTTGGATGTCGCGAGAATTTGGATTTAAATGGAGAATATGGATCATTTAGTGTCAGGCCCGAGAGGAGGAGAGAGCCAGAGAGATGATCTGGAAAGACAAGATGTGGCCCTTTTATAAGGACGGAGGGACGGTGGAGGTGGAGCGTCGTGACTTTCATGTCGGTTGACGTTCCGGAGCGGTTTGTGAAGCGGTTGTCGGAGTTGAGGGGACGTGGGTCCGAGGAGGGGCGTGACAGACTCCCGGCGCGCGAAACCCCGACGTCCCCGTCAGGTCGTGAAGGAAACGAAGGATGAGGTCGGGAAAAGCTTCTAGGCGTTGGGCGTCTTCCCAAGAGCTGTCATCAACGGGACGGTCGAGCCACTAGACCAGGAACGGGGTTTGGGGTCGGGTTCCGGATGGATTGTTGAGGGTACGGCGGGCGAGGATTGATGAGACGAGACCGCGAGGTCGTTGATTTCACACGGTATCGCGTCAAAAATAATTCCAAATTTACTAATTTGATGAAAATGTATCGAATTAAAGGGTATAATGGTAAATAAGAGTCGAATCCACAGGGAAATAAGGAATTTCTTGATGTAATCTTCGAAATTGATCAAATCGGATGAGAAATTGATGGCAGAAATAGGGGAAAATGATATAGTATGAAAGATAACTTCAAAACGAATCCACGGAATCAGAAATCAATGAAATTGATCTTGATTTCGTGGAGAAATTGAAGTTTGAAGTGGGAGGAAATTTTTGGACGTGAAAAATTGTTATTTTGACTAAAATTGAGCTAAATCGAACTTAAAATCCTAATATAAAGGAAAGTTAAACATGATAGGAGGATAAATTAAGAAAAATTACTTCCACTAATCCCAATTAGCGATCAAATCGCCGCGATTAAGCCGCTTAATCGCGAAGAACACGAAGAACGCGAATGTGAGATTCAAGCGCCAATTTCTCCTAAGATTCTTTACCAAATCTTGACTTCAAAGGCTCTGGAGGTGCGGAATTGAAAGAGGAACACGATGGAATCAAGAGACTTGAGAAGAGAGGTGTCTAGACAGATCAATTTGGATTGATTTCAACTCGAATGCTTACAATCGTCGAAGAACATCTCTTTATATAGGCTAATTGGGCGTAACCGTCTGATCGTTTTGATCGACGGTTACGATGGAGCGGTCCATCGTGGACCGTTTCAAATAAGTCGTGGCCGTCGGATCGTGATGGACGGCCTGGATTTGATCCGTAGATAAGCTTTTAAAAACGCTCTCAATCGCGTCCTTTGAATCTTGATCCGACGGTTCGGATGCTCCCCACGCGGTTCAATCTGGACCGTTATAATGCCTTTTAATTGACACGTGCTCCTTGATTGATCCAGTGGTCCACGGGCGCATGCGATCGACGCGCCACATTCCGCGCCCCGCCCGATCCGACGCACCGTACGCGTCCACGTCACCTGCATCTTAAAAACTATGTGGGACTTTAGTCCCACACGGAGAAAATTAAATGAAACCGAAGCATTTATAAGGTGCGACGGTTTAGAGGGTTTGAATACCCTTCCGATATACGGAAGGTTGAATACCCATTATATAAACTATATAAAATATATAAGTATATGCATACGCCGCGTAGGCGCCGCGTGGGCTCACGTGGCGCTGCCACGTGGCCATGAGTGCCACGTCGCATCCACGTGGGACCCGCGCGAAAAATTAAATATTTTTTTTCATTTTTTAATTATTTTAAACGTTTTAAATCGAAAATAAAATCGGATAAATCCCTAAAAATTGTAAAATCCATAACTTTCAAAATATAACTCCAAATTAATCCAAATTTCTTTCATTTGATCTGAAATTTAATTATCTATCATTCTAAAAATTAAATTATTTAAATAACAAGAGATTTAATTCTTATTTCAAAAATACATTCATTTCTTTAAGATTTTAATTTTAGAAAATTAAATGAATGTTCATAAAAATGATTTATCTTATTATTTAACTTTAAAAACCACTTATAATCTCAAGTAAAGATAGGTTATAAAATCTTTAATCTTTAATTCATCATAATTAACCCTAAATTAACGCATTTTGAGATTATAACATAAAATTGCATGGAATGATAGAAATGTACTCAAAGTATGATAACATGCATATAAATGGAATGTTTTATGTCTTATTTTGCATTAATAATCATGTTTTATCATGTTAAGATTGCATGTTATCAAGGATACGGGCAGGTTTGGCGGGGAGTGGGGGGATAGAGGGTGTAGAAGTTGTCGGGTTTGGTCGAGTGGGGTCGGGGTCTTGGAAGAATGGTTTTAGGAGTGAGACGTGGAATACAGGGTGGATGGCGAGGCGTGGGGGGATAGAGGGTGTAGAAGTTGTCGGGTTTGGTCGAGTGGGGTCGGGGTCTTGGAAGAATGGTTTTAGGAGTGAGACGTGGAATACAGGGTGGATGGCGAGGCGTGGAGGGAGGTCTAGGCGATAGGCGGCGTTGCCGATGCGTTCGGTGATTCGGAAGGGGCCATCGTAGCGTGAAAGGAGACCGGCGTGGGTGGAGGATTGGCCAAAGTAGTGAGGAGAGAGGCGGAGGAGAACGAGGTCATTGGGTGTGAATTGGCGGGGTTGGCGATGTCGGTCGGCAAACCGTTTCATCTGGGCACCGGTGTGTTGAAGCTGTTGGGTGGCTGTTTGGAGAAGGGAGGAGCTGTGGTCGGCGGTAGATTGGCCGGCTGGGTTTCGGATATCAGAGTCGGGAAGCTGGAGGGAGAGGGGGTGCGGGGGGTTAAGCCGAGGAGGAGTTGGAAAGGGGAGGTCCCGGTGGTGGAGGTAGGGAGGTTGTTGTGGGCAAATTGGGCGGTGTCGAGAAGGGAGGGCCAGTTGTGTTGGTTGAAGCTGAAAAAGTGCCGAAGGTATTGTTCCAGGAGTCCATTTAATGCGTTCGGTCTGGCCGTCCGTTTGAGGGTGGTAGGCTGATGAGAAGGAGAGCTTGGTCCCGAATTTCTTGAAGAGTGTGCACCAGAAGTGTCCAGTGAAGCGAGTGTCCCTATCGGAGATGATGAAGCGAGGTAGTCCCCATAGTTTGACGATGTGTTGGAAGAAGAGGTCGGTGGTGTCGCGAGCTGTGCATGGCTTGCCGAAGGGGACGAAGGTGGCGTACTTGGTGAAACGGTCAATGATGACGAGGATGGAGTCGACGTCGTTGACTTTGGGGAGGCCGGAGATGTAGTCGAGTGAGACGGAGTCCTAGTGCTTGTTGGGGACTAGAAGTGGTTCGAGAAGACCGGCGGGGGAGCGACGTTCAGTTTTATGAAGTTGGCAGGACCTGCATGTACGGACAAATTGCTCAACGTCGGAGCGTAAAGCTGGCCAGGTGAAGTAGCGAGATAAGAGGGTGGTGGTTCGTCGCTGGCCGGGGTGGGCAGCCCACTAGCTGTCGTGTCATTTGGTAACGAGAGAGCGTCAAAGATTCGGGTCGGGGGGGATCCAGAGTTGTCTCGTAGATGTGTTGGAGCCATTGCGTACGTCTGCGCGTAGTGCTTGCACCGAGAGGTCGGTGTCGATGGAAGCGTGG
The DNA here is from genome assembly GCA_024174645.1 of Lemna minuta. Classification (NCBI taxonomy): domain Eukaryota; kingdom Viridiplantae; phylum Streptophyta; class Magnoliopsida; order Alismatales; family Araceae; genus Lemna; species Lemna minuta. The sequence continues at coordinate 16,130,791 of CM044106.1, forward strand.
AGCTGCCTGAGCCATTCGGGGTCCGCGCGAAGGAGGGAAATGTTGCCGAGGTGGGGTCTACGACTGAGAGCGTCGGCGGCGGTGTTGGTGGTGATGGATATTATGTGGCCTATAAGCCAATCACACTTCCATGTATCTTGTTTATGTTCATTGAAATGAAATTTATTCAGTGTCATTCTTGTGTGATGTTTGCAATGAAGTCCATGAGCATGTGCAATGACTAAGTGAATTATGATGAGATCATAATATAGTGATCACTAGTCTTTAAACATATGTTCTAAACATTCCTATTCGTGGGATATTCGAGAAGTACATCGAATTATCCGGAAAGAATAGTACTATCTAATCCATCTCATATGATGAGTATGGTCGATCCTATAGCCATCGGTGTGGAGACACTACGGATAGATAGTGGGTGCTCTTTGGAGAAAGAGTTCACTGAATTGATCCGTATGAATCCCTGAATGGTATTATACCTAATTGTCAATCAGGTTGATTCATGTCATGATTGTGTATGTGGTCCTTTGACTTGAGACACCAAAGACATCTTGTGGATAGATGATCGTGTTTTGATTATGACTTACCAATCCTTAGCCACGGGATATCTAAAACGTCATATATTGGATACGACATGAATTTCACGAAGATGATTGTGTGGTCAAGATGGGATCATCCACCCTCGGTATTTGAGGAGATTGACTCAAAGGAATGAGATGCAATGAAATCCTTGGCCAAGGTAATAGAAATATCGAAGAAGGAGTTCTCGATGGTTTCTACACGCATCAGTACTAACTTGAGTGACTGATTAGGGTTTGACAGTTGACCATACCCTAAGTCATTCACGAGTCTAATGTGGATGAAGGATTATACATACATGGTAATCAATGACGGGAAGGTTCCATAAGTGAGTTCTTACATACTCCATATCTCCTAGAGTATGTGGTGTAGCTTGGCACCCAACGGGCTGGCAACTCAACCTATCGATTGGGTTAAATCGATCCTTGATTAATTAATCTATATGTGGATGTGGATAATTAATTAAGGTTGACCAATAAGGTGTTATTTGGTCTATAGAGTTATTAACTAGTGAGATATATGGACCTAGAGGGTCACACACATAAGGTTTATGGATGTTGGTGGATATAGACATAATTATGAGGGTTTTTATGAAAAAACCTCATTCCAAATGTCTATAAAACGGGGGAGAACGACCACAACTGGAGGTGCCCATGCAAGCCTTGTGGGAATTCTCTCCTTTCTTCTCTTTCTCTCTTGGTGAAGAGCTTTGAAGAGGAGATCCAACCATCCGGAGACCGTGTGGATACCGCTAGAGGCTAGACACTTGAATAGCTTCAAGAACTCCTTCAAGGAATCCCTGTAAGTATATTTTCTCATACATACTAGATGATATGATCATCTGTTCTTGGTGGCTCGGTATTGTGAATGTCCGATTCAATAGGTTTTTCCGCTGCATTTGATGTTTTGATCAAAATTTCGGAAAGTTATCGACCTCAGATCCCTTCAGGTGGATCCCGCGGTATGTTCCAAGGTGAAGTCGAATTCTGCGAGGAGGGCTTGCCAGCGGGCCTGGCGTCCGGAGAGGTCCTTTTTGGTGAGAAAGTGGCGGGTGGCGATGTTGTCCGTGAACACGGTGAAGGGTCGGTGGAGGAGGTAGTGGCACTAAGTGCGGAGGCTGTGGACCACGACAGCGAGTTCTTTTTCGTGGGTGGGGTAGTTAAGTTCGGCGGGGCTCCATTTCTGACTTTCGTATAGGATGGGATGGCCGTTCTTGGAGAGGATGCTCCCAAGAGCAAGGTCGGAAGCGTCGGTGTGGACGGTGAAAGGGAGGGAGAAATCTAGCAGGTGGAGAAGGGGGTTGGCGGTCAGGAGAGTTTTGAGGTGGGTGAAGGTGGAGGCGCAGGTGGGTGTCCAGGACCAGGGCTGGTTGTGGCAGAGAAGGTCTGTTAAAGGACGGGTGATGTGAGAGAAGTGAAAAATGAAGTGGCGGTAGAAGTTGGCAAGGCCAAGGAAGGAACGAAGGTCGTGAGGGTGGGAGGGGGTGGGCCAATCGTGGATCACCTGGAGCTTGGCGGGGTCCATGTGGATGGTGTCGTTGGTGATGACGTGGCCAAGGAAGTCGATTGTCATTTGGCCGAAGGCACATTTCTTGGGGTTGAGGTAGAGGGAATGCTGACGGAGCAGCTGGAACACCTGTCGGAGATGAGTGGCGTGGGAGGAGAGGTCGGGACTGTAGACGAGGATATCGTCGAGATAGACAATAACAAAAGTATCAAGGAAAGGACGAAAAACATCGTTCATGAGTGCGGAAAATGTAGCAGGTGTGTTGGTGAGGCCGAAAGGCATGACGGTGAACTCGTTGGTGAGGCCGAAAGGCCGAAAGGCATGACGATATCTTCGCCTAGTCTCCCTCCTTGATCCGCACTTGGAAGTACCCGCTCTTCAGGTCGAGCTTGAGAAAGACCCTGCGTGACGTGATGAGACCGTGAGGTCATCGATTTCACATGGTCTCGTGTCAAAAATTATTCGAAACTTACCAATTTTAGGAAATTCACTCGAATTGAGGGGTATAATGGTAAATATGGGTCGAATCCACAGGGAATTAAGGTATTTTCGAGATATCTTTTGGAATTTGGTCAAATTGGACGATGAATTGAGGTGAGAAATTAGGGAAAATGGTAGATTTAGAAAGAAAACTTCAAATCGATTCCACGAAATCAAGAATCATCGAATTTGGACTTGATTTCGCGGAGAAATCGCAAATTGAAGTGGAGAGAAATTTCGGAACGTAAAAATCGTGATTTTGAACTAAATCCTATGAAATTTATCTCTAAATCCTAATCTAAACGAAAATTAAACATAATAGGAAGATAATCTAGGAAAAACCGCTCCCACTAAACTCAATTAGCGATCAAAACGAGGCGATTAAACGGATTAATCGCCGAAAACGTGAAGAACGCGAATGTGAGCTTCAAACTGCGATTTCTCCCTCGATTCTCCACCAAATCTTGATTTCAACCACTCCGTGGATGCGGAAATGAAAGAGGAAGAGGATGGAATCAAGAGAAACGAGAGGAATGGTGTCTAGACAGTTCAATTTGATTGAAATCCAACTCGAATGCTTACAAATGTCGAAGAACTCTTCGTTTTATAACAATTTTGGGCGTAACCGTCCGATCGTTTCGATCGACGGTTACGATGAAACGGTCCATCGTGGACCGTTTTGATTAAATCACCACCGTTAGATCATAATGGACGGCCTTGATCTGATCCGATGAAACGATTTATAAAATGCTTCAAATAACGCCCTTTGGATCGCGATCGGACGGCCGCGATTCTCCCTGCGCGATCGAATCTGGAGCGTTATAACTCTTTTAAATAGGCACGTGCTTGATTGATCCGTCGGTGGTCCACGACGCATGCGATAGATGCGCGTCGATTCATCGCTCAGTTGATCCGGCGCTCCTCGTCGCGCCACATCACCTGCATAATACATAAGGCGTGTGGATTAGTCCCACGCGGAGTTAATTTTAGGAAACCGTCGGGTTTATAACACCCGACGGTTAATTAAGTTCGATTACCCCTTCCCATATAGGCAAGGCTGAAGAACTTTATACTATATATAGTAATAAAATATATATTAAATATATATGCCGCGTGGGCCCGCGTGGCGCTGCCAAGTGGCCCGGAGTGCCACGTCGCATCCACGTGGCCCCGCGCGGATATTAACCGCTTTTTGCATTTTTTAAAATTCATTTTAATCAATTAAAATAGAAAATAAATTCATAAAAATCCAGAAAAATCCAGAAAAATCCCTAAACATTGTAAAAATTATATCTTTTAAAATACAACTCCAAATTAATCCAAATTTCTTTCATTTGATCTGAAATTTAATTATCTATTATTCTAAAAAGTCAAATTTATTTAAATAACAAGAGATTTAATTCTTATTTCAAAAATACATTCATTTCTTTAAGATTTTAGCTTTAGAAAATTAAATGAATGTTTATAAAAATGATTTCTCTTATTATTTAACTTAAAAAACACTTATAATCTCAAGTAAAGATGGGTTATTAAATCTTTAATCTTTAATTTCTCATAATTAACCCTAAATTAACACAGTTTGAGATTATAACATAATATTGCATAGAATGATAGAAATGCGTTGAAAGTATGATAACATGCACATAAATGTAATGTTTTAGGCCTTAAATTGCATTAATAATCATGTTTTATCATGTTAAGATTGCGTGTTATCAGGGCGCTACCAAGGCGGTCAAAGAGATCAACGATACGGGGAATGGGGCAATTATTGCGAATTGTGATGCGGTTCAGGCCGCGATAATCTATGCATAGGCGGAGAGATCCATCTTTCTTTTTCTGGAAGAGAACGGGGGCACCGAAGGGGGCTTTGGAAGGGCGGATCATACATGCTTCCAAGAGATTCGTGAGCTGGGCCTTGAGCTCGGTCAGATGGTGAGGGGGCATTCGATAGGGGGCCTTGGCTGGGGGAGAAGTGCCGGGGAGGAGATCGATGGCGTGGTCAATGTCGCGGCGAGGGGGAGGGGAAGAGGGAAGAGAGTCGGGAAGGAGGTCGGCGTTGGCGGTGAGTAGGGGTTGAATGGAGACCGGGGGGTCAGAGGGGGTGGGGGTGGAGGTTCCGTCGGAAAGGTGGACGAGAAAGGTCGGGTCCTGGTGTTGAAGACCTTTTTTGAGCTGCATGGCGGAGAGGAGGGGGCCAACCGGGGGGGCATCGGGCGGATGGGTGTCCTTGTGGGTAGGGAGTACGAGAGGGGTGTCGTAGGGTTGGGGAATTTGGAGGGTAAGGGTGGGCCACGGCTGGATGAGTCCGCCGGTGCGCTGAAGGAAGTCAATGTCGAGGATGAGGTTGTGGTGGGGCATGGAGACGACGCAGGCATCGACGGAGACAATGTAGGTGGGGGATAGGCAGAGGCGGAGGTCGTGGGAAATGCCGATGATAGGGTTGGTGCGGTCGGTGGCGGTCCGACAATACATCCGAGAGTCCTCGTCGTCGTGGGGAAAGGGGAGGCTGATATGGGTGGCGAGCTGGATGGAGAGGAAGGTGTTAGAAGCACCGGTGTCGACCAGGGTGCGAATGCTATGGCCGAGGATGGAGGCATTGACGTGAGAGGAGAGGGGGACGTCAATTGACTGGGGAAGGGCATGTCTTCGTCGTCGTTGTCGAAGGTGGAGGGCTAGGAGGAGGAAGGGGAAGGGGTGGTGGCTAGGAGGTCGAGTGTGAGGGTGTGGAGTTCGGGGTGGGTCGGCTCGTGCAAGGTGGAGAGGGCATGAAGCTTTGGGGGGTTACGAGGAGGCTTTTGGGGGCATTCGGAGCACCAGTGGGGGCCCCCGTAGGTGAAGCACCCCATGGCGGGTGGGTTGGAGTTGGAGGGAGGGCAGAGGAGTCCAGAGGCGGACGATGGGGGGGGGGGGGGAACAGGTTTGGTGGAGGGAGGTGCGGGTGTGCCGGGGTGGCGGGAGATGGTGGTGGGAAGTGAGCGAGGAGGGACTCGGCGAGAATCTTGGAGCGACTCGACGATGCGAGCTGTTGTGTGGAAATCGGTGGCGCCCCGGCGGTCGACTTCTTGGCGCGTCCAGGGCTGGAGCTCCTTGAGGAACTGAAAGTGGGTCTGCTCGGTGGACAGGCCCTGGACGCTAAGGAGTAGGGTGGTGAAGGCGGCGACGTACTCTTGGGGGGACCCGGTGTGTTGCAGGTCGGCGAGGGCCTCCCAGGCGGAGAAGGCACTGTTGGCGGGGCGGAACTGCGCAACCAGGGAGGCGCGGAACCCGTCCCAAGAGAGGTCCCGAGGTTGGGCAGGGTCAGAGCAGCAGCGACGCCACCACAACTTGGCGGCACCAGTGAGGGAAGTGGAGGCCGTGTAGAGGCGGTCAGCGTCGGTGGAGATGTCGGCGTTGGTGAAGTATTCCTCGAGGTCCCATAAGAAGTTGTCGAGGGTGCAGGCGTCGCGTTCGTCGGCGTAGGAGGTGGTAGGTTTGGGTGGTGGATATCGGGGGGTTCGGGATAGGGCAATGGAGGTGAAGGCTTGTTGCAGGAGGGTGAGGGAGGAGTCAAGGTGAGCAAGGCGTTGGGCGAGGAGGTTGGAGGAGGTGGTGACCGTGCTGCGGAGGTCGTTGAGAGAGGCCATTTCCTCTGGAGGTTGAAGCCCGAGAGAGTCGTAGCGGGAGGAGAGGGTGGCGATGAAGCTGGCGAGGGAGTCAGGCGGGTTGGAAGGGGAGAAGGTGGTGAAGGGAGGAGGGGAAGGGGGGGTGAAGAAGTAGAGGTGGATGGGAGGTCGGGGCTAGGGGTGGGAGGGTTAGGTTCGCATAGGGGCGGCAAAGGTGTTTGGCGGGTGGAGACCATGGCTTTGATACCAATTGTCAGGCCCGAGAGGAGGAGGAGAGAGCCAGAGAGATGATCTGGAAAGAAGGTTCTATATATCTCATGGCAAGACAAGATGTGGCCCTTTTATAAGGACGGAGGGATGGTGGAGGAGGAGCGTCGTGACGTTCATGTCGGTTGACGTTCCGGAGCGGTTTGCGAAGCGGTTGTCGGAGTTGAGGGGACGTGGGTCCGAGGAGGGGTGTGACATTTAGTGTTGTATATTTTTATATAAAATTTCTATGTTTCTTCTTTAAGAAGAAGAATAACACCTGAAATTTCTAAAAGAATAATGATATTTCTTTCGATAAAGAAAATGATCACCGAGAAATCTCAGAATATCTCTACAAAAGCAATGTGTACGAGTTGTGGTTTTGGGTGTGGCCTGTGTGGAAATAACCATGATCATGGCACCATCGTAGGACATAACCATGATCAATGTGCACCATCGTAGGACATAACCATGATCATGGCCTACCACTAGAGGATGCAGCCACAATTAGGGCTCCACTTCAATACCTTTTCCAATTGAGGCTCCACTGCACCATCTTTTTTTCCATTTTTTTTGTTATTTTCTATCTTCCTAGGCCTACACATAGAAACTATTAAGTTGATGTTATTTGGGTTAGCAAAAAAGGATAAAAGTGTCACTCCTGACACCTCTTGGGAAAATATTTGACTATGACGTGGAAAGGTGAGACGACAAAATGAGATGATATATTTGATTGTGACGTTCTATAGTTTGGAGATCAGTAAGGCCCATAAGAGTGTCACTATTACGACTGTAGGCCCTCATCCTTCCCCCCACCCCCTTCTCTCTTTTATATAACTTATTGTATTATTTATTGGTTAACTCATGTATTCTAGGGTTTCTAATCTCTTCATGCTATGAAAGCCTTGTCTCTAACCATTTTTGGGGGAAATTTTTATTCTAGTGATCATAAAATTTTTGAAATTGTGTTTACAACTTGCATTTATGTACATTTTTCTCTTTCACTAGTAGCAAAAACTACTTCTACTAGTTCTCTTTCTCCACGAGTATAACTTATGTATATGAAAGGAAATTCTTTGGGGAGGGCTAATAAATATTATATGTCGTATAAGCCAAATCACACTTTAATATATTTTGTTTCTATTAACTTAAATGAAGCTTATTCATTTCTATTCTTATATAATATTTGTAATAAAGTCCATGAGCATATGTAATGACTAAATGAATCATGATGAGATTATTATTATAAAATTATCACTAATCTTTAATCATATGTTCTAAATATTCTTATGATATATATATGATAGATATTATGTGACCTAAAAGTTAATCACGCTTTTAAATATCTATAAAAATTTTATTGAAATGAAATTTATTTATTATCATTCTTGCATACTATTTTTTAAGAAGTCTATGAGCATATACAATAACTAAGTAAATTATGATGAGATCATCAAACAACGATTACTAGTCATTGAACATTTGTCCTAAACATTATTATTTATGAAGGATTTCAAATTATTTGGGAAAGAATAACATTCTCTAATCTAACTCATATACTGAGTTTTAGCTGATCTTGTGGCCATTGGTGTGGAGATACCAATGATAAATAGTAGGTACTCTTTGGAGAAAGAGTTTATTAAAGCATCAATCTAGTTGATTCATGCAATAATTGTGTACGTGGTCATCTGATTTAATACACCAGAGACATCTTATTTTGATTATAACTTATGAATACCTAGCCAAAATAATATATATTGCTATATAGTATAAAAGTTCTTCAAAGGTGATTGTGCAGGCATGATGGGATTATCTTTTAGGTATTTGAGGAAAGTGACTAAAGAAATGAAATGCAATGAAGTCTTTGGCTAAGGTAATGAAAATATCAGAATGAGTTGTTGATAAATTTTATCCATCACATCAGTACTTACTTGAGTGACCAATTATACTTTGACAACTGACCCTACTCTAATTTATTCATGAGTTTCGCACCGATGAAGCATAATGTGTATATGATAATAGATGATGGAAAGGCTACATGAAAAAGTTATTATACCAACAATATCTCCTATGGTTCGTGATATAGCTCCTATGGTTAGTTATATATCTCCTATGGTTCATGAAAAGTTATTATACCTGACTTGTCGATTGAGTTAAATTGGACTTTAATTAATGTTGATGATCTTTTCTTGATAAAGTTTAAAGTATGTATCTAATTAAGTTCAATTATCTACTTAGAATATAGGGATGATATTAGACAAAGCCCACAAGTAGAATGGAGAAAATTAATCTTCTTAAATGGGAAAGACAAATGTTCATACTAAAGGTCTAAAATAACAAGAGATTTAATCAACAAGGAGGAAAGACTAACCTATAACAAAAGGAGGAAAAAGAAAATAGAGCTAATATGAACAAAAGGAGGAAAAAGAAAAATTTCATCAAAAAGGACTAACCAATAAGAAGAGATACACTTGGTGTCTATTATTCACAAAGCTTCTTTCAAATATGTTATGCTGCCCCTCTCTTTTCTACAATTATCCAGATAACTTGATCCTTTACAAGGGATTTCACTCTCTTAGGTTGCTCTTGGGTTGCCTCCTTACATTGCTCTAAGCTTTGGGTGAGCTCCTCCTTTTATAGAGCTCATCGGAACCTTTCTAAAGACTCTCTCTCCAGAAGGTATCCATACTTTTTAGAACATCTATAAAGATTTATAAGCTTTTAGTTGTATCCATAAATCTTCTAGAAATTTAGAAGCCTTCACATGCTTTTACAAGAAGTATATAAGATTTTAGAAACATTTAAAGGATTATAGAAAATTCTAAAAAGTTCTATAACAATTTGGAAGCTTATAGAATAGATAGTTGACTAACTCAACATTCATAATTAATTAATTTATTTATTGATATATATAACTGATAAGGTTGACTAATAAAGTATTATTAGGTTTATGATAAGATATATAAACCTAGAAGTTCATACGCGTAAAGTCTATGAACGTTGGTAGATATAGATATAATTATGAAGGTTTTGACGAAAGATTAACATACCTAATGTTTAAAAATAAAAGGAAAACGACTCAAAGTGCCCAAAGAAGCCTTGTAAAATATCTCTAATTTATTCTTTTTATTATTAGAGGCTAGACGTTTGAACTCTTTCAATGAACCGTGTAAGCATGGCTTTTAATCTATTCTCGATGATAAGATCATCGACTCTTAATGCCTTGGTATTTTGATGTAATGTATTTCGCTATGTTCAAAATTTTGAAAGCCTATCAAACATTATATCCCAACAAGGGAGGATGTAATTGGCACCTTAGTTGACGCTTCCTAGAAGAGAGACTTTGGCCAACACAATGATCATTTGCCCCTTGTCGCGCCCTCATGGCTTCTATCTATTTTTGATGACTCACAACATCTACTGTAATCTTTTTTTTGTTAACCATATGACTAGGCTTGATAAACCCAATGATGCCTCCCCACCTAGTACCACTTGTTTGCTCATTGTTGCCTCCTAACGCCCGTCAAAGCTTCTATCTATTTTTGATGACTCACAACATCTACTGTCATCTTTTTTGTTAACCATATGACTAGGCTTGATAAACCCTTAGAATTTTGTTTGAAGTATCAAACATTTAAAACACAAAGACACTTAACATCTAATATAGGTTAAAATCTATACTTACAATGTTCACAAAGAACATTGTAAGTTCTTTAAGTTATTTAAATGTCTAACCTTTAACAATATCAATATAATCCCGTGACAATTTGATCGCCTATTAAATACTCTTCATTCTGAAAGAAAGAGAACAAATGAAAGAGTTTTATAAGACTGTCAAAATGTGCCTTGGCTCATGGTCATTTTCTCCCTATTTATAAATATTGGGTATATGAACTTTTTACATAAACCTTCAAAATTATATATATCCATCAATGGCTACAAACTTTGTGTCTAAATACCTAATAAAATTTATTTGGTAACCTTATTAATTAATAACATCAACATATAACTTAATTATACAAGGATTAATTTAACCTCATCAATAAGTTTAGTTGATAACTTGTCGAGTGCTAAGTTAACTTTATGTGCTCCAAGAGATATAGAGTGTATAAGAATTCCTTTTGTAGAACTTTATCGTCATCGATTATTATATATGTATAATTATTCATCAACACGAAACTGATGAATAGATTAGGGTTTACTCAAGTTAGTACTAATGCACAAAAGAAATTATGGATAACTCATTCTCTAATATTATCATGGCCAAGGATTTAACAACATCTCATTCATTGAGTAAATCTCTTCCTATATCGAGGGAAAATAATCTCATCTTAACTACATAATCACCTTCAACGACCTTATAACATATCTAATTTATAACATTTTAGAGACTATGTGGATTAGCAAGTCAAGGACCATAACATGACATGAATCAACCTGGTTAACAATTAAGTATAATAATACATAGGGATTTATACAAATTGATTCACTGAACTCTTTCTCTAAAAAGCAAACTCTCTCTCTCTCTACCCTCGTTCTATTTTGTGTCATAATAATTTGCTAGAATCAAAACATCCTTACCGACTAATTAATCTCCTAGATTTTGAAAGCGATTGTGGAGGCAACTATAGAGAACTGTAGAGTGGTCATCTGAGGAGGACTAACTCGCTACAAGGTTTAATATATGAGCGTGGAGGAAGGTGACCATACCTGCAGCAAAGTTGGGCATCAAGGAGGAGAAAAAAGCAAGCCATGTAGCCCACTACAAGTATCTATCTCTCTCCACCTCTGGTCAATGCCATAATGTGTCAAGATCTTCAGTCAGATCGCATCATAAGCAAGCTAGTCATAAAGAATAAGAAAATCCATGATTTTTTTCCATCTAATTTTGATGCAATTGTATTTTTGTATCCTCATCAGCTCTTTCTCTCATCTCAATCCATCCATCTAAAGAGTTACAGATGCAGGATATCTATTTGTTCATCAAATCTGTACAGTGTATTTTGCAGATGTGAAGGCGAGTTTGTCTCTTCTAAGAAAAAATATCACCATAAATAAATGAAGCACCTATTTTCTGATTTTTTCTAGAGTTCTAAAGATTCAAGGTATCTCTAATTGACTAAAAGAAATCTTATACCTTTCTCTTCCAAATTGGTCGTGCAAACATATGGATTATAGAAATCTTTTGGGTGTTAAATCCCCAAATTTCTCTCTCCATAATCTCTCTCTCCCTCTCCCCTCCAGATTTGGGGTGTTTGTATGCATGTTGGCAGGTCCATATATATGTATGGGTGTGTGTGTATGATTTGGTACCTAACCTCAAAAATTTGAAACCTAACAAAAAAAAACTTGGCGTCAAGTTTGGGAAAAATTTCAGCACTGCCAGTATCAATTCAGTTCAGTAAACTGGATCTTGATTCAGTAAGAACCCCTAAATTATAGGCACAAATTACAAGTCAAGATACTTCAAGGTAAACTTTGCATGAAGAAAGTTCAGTTCTAAACCGGAGGGGGGGCATCAAAATACCTTATAAGTTTGATTGACAATGCTTTCTTTTTTCAATTTATTTAAATTAATTGATGCAAGTCATGAACTGTCATCACTATTCTACTAACTTCATTTATTTCAAAGGCGACCCTTCCAGAGTTTTCTTCATCTTTTAATTCATTTTATTTTACTCAGATAAGTTATGAACAGTTGTTTCAATAAAATAACGATCTGTTCATTACTTTTCTCAATAAAGTAAAATGAATCAAATCATTTCAGATGCACAACAGCTCATAAAGTTTTCTTTCTTTTGATTCGTCCATTTTATAGAGATAAATCAAGAACAGCTATCGTTATCTTGTTCAAATTCATTTACTTTGAAGACATGGATGCTTTGGGAAGATTGCTCCATGAATTCAAGCATCCTCAGCGACACCATCACTGATAGTGATGGAGTTCCTCATTACGGAATTCATACAGATCAAGGCAGAATGGGAAATCATGATTTGAGGAGGAACATAAAGCTTCTAAGAAGTAACTAATGTCGGAGTTCATGGGAGAATCCAACATACACGACAAACTCGACAAAACCTAAGAGTTATCCCAGATGATAACCAATTGATTTGACATCCAACAAGGTTAGCCAAATCGCCAGGCAGAATTTGTTGCAAACATGAAGGTCACCAAACCATGGTGAAAAGAACGCATAGAATGGGTATAACCAGATAGTATGACCAAATGCACTTAATATTCCTCACAATTTATCCTCTACTCCGAGAAGAAATTGGAGTCTGTATGTCAGATACAAATCAGAGAGAGAGGGAGAAAACAACTCTCTCTGTAGTGGACAGCATGACATCTATTGTCAGTGAGAGAGAGAGAGGGTAGGAGGGGATAGAGGGAAGGAGGGGGAGAGAGGGACTAGAGATATCAGAGAGAGAGAGGGAGAGAGTAGAGAGGCCAGAGGGAGGGGGGAGAGGGAAAGATTGACAGGGAAAAAGAGGTCACAGAGAGAGAGAGGGAGAGAGTAGAGAGACCAGAGGGAGGGGGGAGAGGGAAAGATTGACAGGGAAAGAGAGGTCACAGAGAGAGAGACTATAGAGAGCCCACAGAGAAACTAGAGAGACCACAGGGAGACAGAGACTACAGAGACAAAGACTAGAGAGACCCAGAGCGAGAGATATGTATACACCTTTCATTTGTACACGAGTTGGATAAATGGAGATCAGTCCATATAGATGGACAAGTTCAAAAAACCAAACACTCCGAACACTCCGAAGTCTTGCACAACTATTCATAATTGCATTAAAATCCAATAAGGTTAGATAAGGCACCCACAAAGTTATCTCTAAAGGCAGAGTCTATAAATCATGGTGAAAACTATACAAGGAAAAGAAATAATTAAAGAAAAAAAAGCAGACATATACAACACAATTGAACTTACAGACGAGAAGAAGAAACCAGTTTAAGCCTGTCCCTCCTGCAAGAGATTCCCCAGCTGATGGTAAAGAAGTTGTTGTTCCTCTGGAGAGAGGTTTCTCAGAACCTGGAACATGCAAGAGAGCGACAGATTATGCAGTCTGATCAATTTAGAGAGAGAGAGAGTAAGAGAAGAATTAACCTGGTCCAAAATCATGTCAACGGAGATGTATTGGATAACGACGAAAGATTGATGGTAAATGTAAGCGAATACGGCCATCACCATCTATCAACCACAAGAGTAAGAAAGAAAAAATATATATGTGAAAAACTCATCAATTTATGAAAGTTATTTTTGGGAATTTGGTTTACTTGGCAGTCCATTCTATCAGTGATGCCGCCATGGCCTGGAATGCTGTCTCCGAAAATCCTAAATGAAGAAAATAATTTTTAATAACAAAAAAAAAGATATATCAATCACCAAATGTCGTTATGATGGTGGAGAGGAGATAGAGACAGATAGATAGATAGATAGATAGATAGATAGATAGATAGATAGATAGATAGGACGATAGATAGATAGACATGGACCTTAAGTTTGAAAGCCCTTTTGAAGCCACTCGCAAAAAACCCTCCAAAAGGGGCTATAATGGAGGCGAATAGACCTATTGCTAAGGCATGCCACTGCACAGGGAGAACTGAGAATTCCTTCCATGGAAACTGAAAGATAGATAAAGATATAAATTGAGAAAGAAAAGAGGGAAAGAGAGATATGATCTAAATGAATAGGGAGAGATGAAAGACGTAGAAAGAGAAAAGATTGGAGAGAAAGACAAAGATAAGGCAGAGAGAGATGAGACTAATCTAAAAAAGATTCATAATCAAAGCATTATCCACATCATTGTGATGAACTTAGTTGGGGTCCAGATCTAACCCATGATGGTACCCATCCAGCAAGAGAATGATACTCAGGCCTGAACACTGGACCAGGATCACACTGCAGCCATCCGGTGGATAAATCCTACATATTATAGGTTAAACTGTGTTATAAATAACAATTAAAACAGCATAATATTTCTCATTAAAGATATCTCTTTAAAAAGAACACCACATTTCTCATAAAAGATAGTCACCTTTCTTGGACATGTCAACCACAGGAAACGCCCCAGAAAATTAGCCAGCTGCACAAAAAGCACAACATTTCAAGAGGGAAAAATTTCATCATAAATAAAGCTCACTAAGAATGCTGAGACTATGGTGGTGACAGAAGCTCCAATAAATCCTTCCCACGTTTTCTTTGGCGAGAGTTTTATTAAAGGCGTACGACCAAAGAAGAATCCAAAGAAGTATGCTGCGATGTCGTTGATTACTATGAGAGATGCAGGTAGAAGAAACCTGAATTTTTTATTTGTAATTTGTTAGAGGCAAAAAAAAGTAGGTGTATGTTGGATGGGATCTCATCATTGGACCTAACCAAAATACCCCATAGACAATACAGAGATAGAGAGAATAGTTGTTGACAGTGGATTAGGGGATCAACTAGTCGTGATGGACTGATTGATCAAGTTCAAATTATATTAATAAGTCAGTCATCCCCTGCGGTTTCATGATTAAGCATCTGTCGCAAAAACCGCTCTACAATAAAGGCTAACAATGATCAAGAAAGATTCAATCTGACCCATTGACCTGTCTTCAACTTGATTGTAGTATTTCAGAGACACAGAGAGAGAGCAAGAGATAACTGTCAATACTGAATTAAGATTATGTCCAGGTCTTCAGAACATGGGTGGTGGCGAGAAAGAGTAAACTAGATCAGACCCAATGAGCCTCCCGCTAAAACTGATTTAGAGCATAACACAAGGGGAGTGAAATATAATAAATTTCCTAGCAATTATATGGTTATCTCCGTATTCAGTCTAACCCTTATCCTCCGAAGGAAGAGAAAACAAGACAAGAGTAACAGTGAGACGGAGAATAATTGTTTATACAGAATTAAGATCACGTTCAGGTCTTAAAGAGTAAACTTGGAGCAGGCCCTGTAAGCCTAGATGAAATAAGCCTCAAGGTAATTTATAGAGAGCAAAATACTACTAGAGAGAAACTACCAGAAGATTCCTTCGAATATGTTACCAACAGCAAAAGAGGACTGAGCAAAAACCCAAAATAGAATCATGTGCGTCCATGCATACTGCCCAAATTGATACTTGTACGTTTTCTTCTTTAGCGTAAGAATGAACCATACAAAACCTATACAAAGTTAACCAATAAACTTTGAAGATCAGTCATCATTTCTATAAGAAGATATAGATAAATTGCAGAAATCAGTAGAATAGTACACACCTGCGATGTATAAGAAATAGCAAATAAACATCTGATACTTAATGAGCCCGCTCACTAGCTTATAAAAAAGTTTATCTGAAGTTACAGTGTTTACAAGCTGCCGGCTGACGAAACGCCCATAAACAAATATCATTGTTGTGAAAAAGAAGTACCTGAAGGAATAAATAGCAACAAAACATGAATTAGTTATTGCTCGAGATATTAAGAATACAAGATGAAACAAATTAAACTATACCAATTTAGAGCCCTAAACCATGGAAGATCTCGATCTTCATTTGCCTTTCTCAGTAAATTGAATAGTTCTTTTGCCATGAATATCTGAACAACAACGATCATAGCCCATATGTATAGATGCCCCATATAGATGACGAAGACAAAGCCTCCTATCATCCATATGGATGAATGGGTCCGGATTAGCATCGATTTGTACTTGTTTCGATCGTTAACAAGTAAATGTGTTCCATTTCCCTTACTCACTTCTGGTGCACCCTGAATGAAGATCAAAAGAATCACGAAGAGCGAAAAATTTATGAACTGATCTACATATTTATCCCCTTTCAAAATACTTATCAAATGGAAATGGAGAAAAAGTAGCAAACAAGACCTCGTTTGATCGTTTACGATGCCGAATCCGGCCTGAAACCTCTGACTGATTACTAGAACCAACATCCCTCTGCATGATTGAAACAAATGCGAGAGCAGAGAGCAGGCTGCAAGACATTTTTCAAAACTAATCAACTCCGCGCCTTCGAATTGATTATCTTTTAGGAAAATAAATGAATCAAAGGAAACAAGATAGTAGTAAAACAACAATGAAGCAAAACGCAAAAAGGGTAACGAACATTATCTACAGAACAATGCCGGCTCAGACGCAAACGAGCGGAGAGAAGAGATAGAAAGAGAAACCGTGTGAGTGTGAGAGAGAGAGGGAGAGTTAGGGCAAGAAAAAGCTACAAACAGTGTTAAGATCGAAGCGGGGAGAAGTTGGAGATTGCAGAAATTCAGATCGCCTTTCGGGAGGGAAGGGGAGAGATTCCCAATTTCCCTCCCTGTCGCTACACCGTTTGATGATTTCACTTCACCTGATCAGATCCTGCTCGCATAGCCACGAATAAATAAATAATACTCAAAACGTTTATAATTTGAAAGTGATGCGGACGTGGCACCACGTTGCGCAAGCCCTGACGTCGAAGGCCGTTGGCCCGTTGCAGAATTTCCGGAATAATATTTATATCGCTTTGTTAACAGCGAAAATACACGTGTCATTAGGTTTGCTGTTTCGATAGACAGGAAAGTGAGATATAGAGCCGACGTGGAAATAACAGCGGAAATATTGTAATTCTTTGTGTAAGTGATGTGGATGCCACGTGATGTCAATTCTCTCTCTCTCTCTACCTTTCTCTCTTCCCTTTTTCGATAAATGTAGAGAGAGAGAGGGAATACCGGACGACGGAAAGAGAAAGCATGGAAGAAAGCCTGGAAAGCATGGAAAGAATGAGGGAGAGAGAGAGAGAGAGAGAGAGGAAAAGAAATATAGGGAGAGAGATGACGAGACATGAAAAGAAAGGAGAGAATCTTAGAAAGAATGAGAGAGAGAGAATAAGACTAATGTCGTAGAGAGAGAGAGAGTGAAAGGTCGAAAGAACAAGAGGGAGAAGGAATAAGGGAATGAGGGAAAATGAAGGGTAAAAAGGAGTACTAAGAATAAGAGAGCAAGAGAGAATAAGAATAACTATTGTTGAAAAATAGTGCTAGTATTTAGTTCAATTATATAACATCTATGATTCCAAATTACTTCTCTCCATTATGGAAATTATTTCCTATGATTTCAATTGCTTCTCTCGATCGAGCAATACTTCACAGAGAGACCTATTCACTCGACATGATGTCTTTCAATGGAATAGTTACATTCAAAGGATCTTCCAATCGATGAATCTAATGCATCATTCACAAGAAGAAGGTCCCGCGACAATTGATCCTAAATACTTTCAATGGGTTAGTGTTGACTCTACATTCTTTGGGTACTTGTCAGATTCCATGAAACTAAATGTTGTAGAATATTTCAGGTATGAGAAGATTTGTAACGGTACCTTGGATAAAGGAGATTCCAATTTCTCTAAAAAGGAAAATGATGTTAGAATTGATGAGTTGCTCCTAGAAACTACATGAACTAGTCAAGGATCTAGAAAAGTATAAGAATATGTTGATGATTTTGAAAACCTTTGGATAGAATTAGATTTATATAGGGCACCTGCTCCTAACTATCTTGATAGAGAATATACACTTTGAGATAGGGTTTTTTTTATTATTGGTTTGAATTAAAAGTTTGATGTTTATCAGACCCAAAAGTTCGATAACGAGAAAAAAACCAAATCTAGAAACAATTGTTGCTCAGATCATTAGAGAGCAAAATTAAATGAGGGTAACGGGTGGACTAATTAGCAGAAAAAATCATAATAATGTAAATTTAGAGGTTCCAAATGGTAATGCATAGCTCTCCATTGTACTACTCCCTACAAGTGTGCTTTGCTTGTTTGCATGCAATTGGGCCACCCTTCTAACACACTATGAATAAGATATATAGAAACTAGACATACGAAGTTTGTGAATTTGCTAACATAAAAGAACTACTTACTCTCCCTCTCACAATATATCAAATGATCCGTTTATGATTGTTCAGGACGATGTATGGGTCCAACATCAAACATTAGTCTAAATGGACATAAGTGTTCCCGTGTCTTAGTTGATGATTTTACTCAATTTACTTGGGTATATCTAATGATCCATAAGTTAGTTAGAATTAAATAATATAACCTAATATTTTTATAGGATGATACAAAGACAATTAAATGTTAGTCTCAAGAAATTTAGATCATATAATGTTAAGGATTTTTTATAATACCAAGTTTATCATACTTCTTTCCTAAAGAAGGAATTCTCCATGGAACATCATGTGTATACATGCTGGGATCTGAGGCTTGACAAGCTCTCCAAGTTTCAACCAAAACAACGATTGCAGCGGAAGATGTTGAATCAAAACATTCAACAAAGTTGAAGCACCAAGAATAGATGATCTCATCATCCATTATAGAGGATCCTATCATCTAGTATAGAATAAAACTCATACTTACATGGATCATTTGAAAGAGTTCTTCAACCGTTCAAGCGTTCGACCTCTAGCGGTATCCACACAGTCTCTAGATGATCGGATCTCTTATAGAACACTCGTCACTATGAGAGGAAGAGAAGAGAGGGAAGAATTTCCACTAGGCTTGTATAGGCACCTCTATTATGGTCGTTCTCCCCCTATTTATAGACTTTAGAATTGTGAAATTTTTAAAAACCCTTATAATTATGTCTATCTCCACCAACGTCCATTAACCTTATGTGTGTGACCCTCTAGGTCCATATATCTCATCAGTTAATGACTCTATCAACCCAATAACACTTATTGGTCTTCCTTATCAATTAAGTATATGAACATATAGATTAATTGACTAAGGATCGATTTAATCTAATCGATAGGTTGAGTTGCCAGCCTGACGGGTGCTGAGCTACACCACGTGCTCTAGGAGATATGAAGTATATTTGAAATCTTTCAAGGAACCATGTCATCATTGGTTACTTTGTACATATAATCCTTCATCTTTTATCTACTAGACTCATGAATGACTTAGGGTATGGTTAATTGTCAAACCCTAATCGATAACTCAATTTAGTACTGATGCGAGTAGAAAATCATTAAGAACAACTTCTCTATTATTTCTACTAACTTGGCCAAGGATTTAACCGCATCTCATTCCTTGAGTCGATCTCCTCGTATACCGAGGACAAATAATCTCATCTTAACCACTCAATCACCTTTGAGGACTTCATGTCGTATCCAATCTATGATGTTTGGAGATACCGTGGCTAGAGATTTGTAAGTCAAAACACGATCATCCGTTCACAAGATGTCTTTTGTGTCTCAGGTGAAAGGACCACGTACACAATCGTGACATTAATCAACCTGATTGACAATTTGGCATAATACCATTCAAGAATTCATATGGATCAATTCAGTAAACTATTTCTCCAAAGAGCACCCCTTATCTATCATTGGTGTCTCAATATTGATGGCCACATGATCAGCCGTACTCATCATATGAGTCAGATCAGATAGTGATATTCTTTTCGGATAATTCGATATATTTCTCTAATATCCCATAAATAGGAATATTTAGAACATATGTTTAAAGACTAATGATCATTGTAATATGATTTCATCAGAATTCACTTGATCATTGCATATGTTCATGGACTTCATTGCAAACATTACACAATAATGACAATGAATAAAAGTTAATTTCAATTAATATAAATGAAAGATGAAAGTGTGATTGGCTTGCATGCCACATAATATCTATCAATACACACCATAGTTGAATGGAGTAGCAAAGTGGAAATTAGGACATATAATGAAGACAACAAGAGCACTTCTACTTCAAAACAAAGCTCTCAAATATTTATGTAGATAAGTGAAGGAAGTTATGTGGCCTGCAAGCCAATCAAACTTTCATCTTTCTTTTATATTCATTGAAATGAACTTCTATCCATTGTTATTCTTGTGTGATGTTTACAATGAAGTCTATAAGCATATGCAATGACCAACTAAATTGTGATGAGATTATAATACAATTATTATTGGTCTTTAAATATATGCTCTAAATATTCCTATTTATGGGATATTCGAGAAGGATATTAAATTATCCAGAAAGAATAACACTATCTTATCAGAATTATATGATGAGTATGACTAATCTTGTAGCCATCAGTGTAAAGACATCAATGATAGATAGTGGGTACTCTTTGGAGAAAGAGTTCACTGAATTGATTCGTATGAATCCATGAATGATATTATGCCAAGTCGTGAATCAGGTTGATGATAGATATTATGTGGCCTATGAGCCAATCACACTTTTATGTATCTTTTTTATGTTTATTAAAATAAAATTTATTCATTATCATTCTTGTGTGATGTTTGCAATGAAGTCCATGAGCATGTGCAATGACTAAGTGAATTATGATGAGATCATAATATAGTGATCACTAGTATTTAAACATATGTTATAAACATTTCTATTCATGGGATATTCGTGAAGGACATCGAATATCCGGAAAGAATATCACTATCTAATACAACTCATATGATGAGTATGGCTGATCCTATAACCATCGGTGTGGAGACACTAAGGATAAATAGTGGGTGCTATTTGGAGAAAGACTTCACGGAATTGATCCGTATGAATCCATGAATGATATTATACCTAACTGTTAATCAGGTTGATTCATGTCATGGTCGTGTATGTGGTCCTTTGACTTGAGACACTAAATACATCTTGTGGATGGATGATCGTATTTTGATTATGACTTACGAATCCCTAGTCACGGGATATCTAAAACGTCATATATTGGATACGATATAAAGTCCACGAAGATGATTGTGTGATCAAGATAGGATCATCCACCCTTGGTATTTGAGGAGATTGACTCAAGGAATGAGATATGATAAAATCCTTGGCCAATGTAGTAGAAATATCGAAGGAGTTCTCGATGATTTCTGCACGCATCAGTACTAACTTGATTGACTGATTAGGGTTTGACAGTTGACCATACCCCAAGTCATTCACGAGTCTAATATGGATGAAGGATTATACATATATGGTAATCGATGACGGGAAGATTTCATAAGTGAGTTATTATATAATCTATATCTCCTAGTGTATGTGGTGTAGCTTGGCACCCAACGGGCTGGCAACTCAACCTATCGATTGATTTAAATCGATCTTTGATTAATTAATCCATACATGGATGTGGATAATTAATTAAGGTTGACCAATAAGGTGTTATTTGGTCTATAGAGTTATTAACTAGTGAGATATGTAGACCTAGAGGGTCACACACATAAGGTTTATGGATGTTGGTGGATATAGACATAATTACAAGGGTTTTTATGAAAAAACCTCATACCAAATGTCTATAAATAGGAGGAGAACGACCACAACTCAAGGTACCCATGCAAGCATTGTGAGAATTCTCTTATTTCGTCTCTTTCTCTCTTGGTGAAGAGCTTTGAAGAGGAGATCTAACCATCCAGAGACCGTGTGGATACCGCTAAAGGCTAGACACTTAAATAGCTTCAATAACTCCTTCAAGGAAACCTGTAAGTATGTTTTCTCATACATATTAGATGATAGGATCATCTGTTCTTGGTGCCTCAATACTTTGAATATCCAATTGAATCAATTTTTCTACATTTGATGTTTTGATCAAAATTTCAGAAAGTTATCGACCTCATATCCCATTAGTTGATTCATGTCACGGTTGTATATGTGCTCCTTTGCCCTCATACACCAAAGACATCTCATCTATGAATGATCGTGTTTTGATTATAACTTACGAATCCCTAACCATAGGATCTCTAAAACGTCACAGATTGGATACGACATGAAGTCCTCAAAGGTGATTGAGTGGTCAAGATAGGATCATCTTCCCTCAGTATAAGAAGATATCAACTCAAGGAATGAGATACGGTTAAATCCTTGGGCAAGGTAATGAAAATATTATGGAAGTTGTTCTCGATGATTTCCTACTCGCATCAATAATAAATTGAGTGACCGATCAGGGTTTGACAAGTAACAATACTCTAAGTCATTCGTGAGTCTCTCGTGGATGAAGAAATATACTTACATGATAACCGATGCACAACAGGATTTCATGAAGAAGTTCTAATATACTACATATCTCCTAGAGTATGTGGTGGAGCTTGGCACCCATCGGGCTGGCAACTCAACCTGTCAATTGGGTTTAATTGATGCTTAGTCAATTAATATTTATGTTAGTATAGTTAATTGATAAAGAAGATTAATAAGTGTTATGGGGTCGATGGAGTCATTACCTGGAAAGATATATGGACCTAGAGGGTCATACACAAAAGCTTAATGAGTGTTGGTGGATATAGACATAAATATCAAGGTTCTTGTGAAAAGTTCACATTCCTAAATTCTATAAATAGGGGGAGAATGATCATAACAAGGGTGGGGGCTCAAAGAACTCCTTCAAATGATCATTGTAGGTATGAATTTTATTCTATATTAGATGACATGATCATCTATAATAGAGAATAAGATCATCTGTTCTTGGTACTTGAACTTTGTTAAATGTTTGATTCAATATATTCTATTGCAATTGATATTTTGATAAAAAATTTGGAGAGCTTCTTGAGCCTCAGCTCCCATCAAGAAATTGTCATCAATACTACCTAGTTAATTAATAGATTACCATGCAGCTCAATAAAATTCTAAAGTCTATTGAATATGTTGAATTCATTTTTTTCTTGATATTATATTAAAGAATTCGTTACCTCCTGAGGTTTTTGAATGTAAATGTAACGTGCATACACCTAAACTTAGACAAGTTAGAAGATATGACAATTAAGTGTGCGTTCATATGATATTCCAATAACCATAAAGGGTATGAGCATTACTCACTAGAATCTAAGAAATTTGTAGTCTCTAAGGATCTAACCTTTTGTGAGGATGAGAATTATTATCACAATGATAATTCTAATAGTAATTCTATAGAAGACACAATAGAAGATATGCCCTGAGTTGTGGAAATACATCCACAACAAGAGTATATAGAAAATAACACATTAGAAAAACTTCCAATAGCTGAAAAAACTTCTATCTTGAGATCAAGACAGAAAACATCTCAGAGAATTTGAATTCACAATCGGATTCTAATGATTCAAACACACTTAATCCTCAAATCTCAAGCAAAAGTAGTAGAAATAGAATACTTAAGAAACTCTATCAGATAGAAGACTATGCGAATATTGCATGTGCATCCATCCCTTACAAAACATTCCTCACTACAATCATTGATGAATCTATTCTTAAGAATAAAAAAGAGCATTGAATAGTGAGAAATGGAAGAAGGATATTGACGAAGAACTAAGCCCCGGAAAATAATAAAACTCAAACTATTATTAACTTACCTAAAGATCAAAAGATAGTTGGATGTAAATGGGCATATTCAACAAAATATAAGCCTGACGGATGTTAGTCAAACCCTAGCTGTGTGATAATAAATCAGCTATATTCAATGCATGATTTGTAATTTGTATATTCAGAGAGAGGAACAATGAGTATATATCCTAACTAAATGACCGAGCACATCTCAATTTAAAAATCTATAACATAAACTTGGAACCAAGACCTTCATTTTCAAGAGGAAGAGGAGAAAAAGTTTTATGTTCTTTGGTTTCTTCTTACTTTTCTTTCAGAATCAAGTGCGAAGATAGCAATGCTTTAATATGATAACTAACAAGATTTTCAAGAGATCTGACCAGGGAATCAAAATTTTGGGAAATCTCAGTCAAACTTGAGGAGGAAATGAGAAAATCTCTGGGTACAAGCTCGAGGGGAGTGTTGAAAAATAGTGCTAGTTAATGGATGGCCTTTGTAAGAAACCAGACCCATATTTTTTTGGGAATTATGGGTAGAAATAATGGGGAAGGCGATAATATCCTCAGTGAATGAGGAACCTATGGTTTCGCCCTGTCCTGTGTTCTTGTTCTTTTTCTTTCAAGATCGTGTGCAAGAACGAGAGAGAGGAACAAGAACAGTGGAAAATACGGAGAAAATGGTAAACTGAAAGAACACAAGGGGGAAGAGGATGGAAAGCAAATATAGATGTTTGTAAGCGTGTGGAAGAGGTAGAGAGTAGAATAGGAAAGATGAGAGGGAGAGAGAGAATGATTCATTGAAAGAAATAATGTGCATATGAGTGTGTGTGTGTGTGTGTGTGTGTGAGAGAGAGAGAGAGAGAGAGAGAGAGAGAGAGAGAGAGAATAATTGAAAGTGTAGAACTATTGGAGAGACAGAGGAGAGAGAAAGAAAGTAACTGGACACTAAGAAGATGATAATCTTAAAGTACTATGAGCGGCAACCTTCACAGTGCCTTCATCAACCATCCTCCTCCTTATCTCCCCTGCCTCCTCCTGTCTTCCAGCAGCAGCATAAACCCCAGCAAGAAGCAACCGATAGCCTCTGTCCTCTGGCCGCAGCCTCATCAATTCCGCCATTACTTTCTCCGCAATCATCACATTCCCATGAATCCTACAACCCCCCAACAAAGCCCCCAAAACTACATGATTCACCTTAACAGCGGTAACCAATTCATAAGCTTCCTCCAATCTCCCTGCCCTTCCCAGCATATCTACCAAGCAGCCGTAATGCTCGTCCCCCGGCTCAAACCCAAGCTTCTTCATGGCTTCCACCACTGATTTCCCTTCATCCACTGCCCCGCTGTGAGCACACGCATTCAGCGCTCCCAAGAACGATGCCTCATCTGGCGATGGCATCTCCTGCAATAGTTTCAAAGCTTCAATCACATCTCCCTGCAACCCATAAGCTGAAATCATGGAATTGTACGTAATCGTGTTCCTTTCATGCATTTCATCGAACAACTTCCGGGCAATTTCTGTGCTGCCGCACTTGGCGTACATATCGATCAGTGCATTCCGGAGGGGCACCATTGTGAGGTTGTTCTCATCGACGTGACGGTGTATCGCGGCGCCAGCAGCAATATCCCCGGTAGCACCACAGGCGCTCAAGACTCCAATCAAAGTGATTTCATCCGGAGTGAGATCCGACGGCAACGACTTAAACAACGAGAGAGCTTGTATTGGCTGCCCATGTTGAGAATACCCACAAATCATAGCCGTCCACGACACCAGATCTTTGATCGGCATTAAATCAAACACCCTGCGGGCTCCGTTCAAATTTCCAACGGCCAATTCAGCAGTCAACAAACCTGACCAGGAAACAACATCCCGATTAGGCATTTCATCGAACATCTGCCGTGCGTACTTTGAATTTCCCCCAATCGCGTAATAATGAATTAAACCGTTATACACGTGAATTGAAGAGCGATTCAGGCAGCCGTGCTTCAGCGCGAGAGAGTGAACGTCTTGTACGGTTAAGTCGGGGGAGGATTTCGCCCTGGCTTTTAGAAGAAACGTGAAGGAGAATTGATCTGGGAGAACAGATCTGGAGCGCATCCGTTTGAAGAGAGCAATAGCGAGAGAAGTATCGCTACAGAGAGTAAAACCTCTCATCAGAGTATTAAAGAAGAATGCGCTGTGATGGATTTCTTCGCGGTGGAGGTCGTGGAAAAGTAGTTTAGAAGAGAGAGAGAGATTCCCGGACGGAGAAATTGCGGCGAAAAGCAGGAGTTTCGCCAGAATTAGGGATGGATTGCGGAGACGGTGATGGCGGCGGACGAGAAATCCGTAGAGTCGACGGAGTACGGTCGTCGACGTGCAATTCTCCGCGGCCCTAATAATTCGCTTCTCCACCGCCAGTTCGCCGCCGATGACGGCGGCGGCGCCGCCCATGGGCCGTTATCGATTATCTAAATAAGGTAATTATAGTTATACATGGACCATATTACCCAAAAAAAAAACTGGGAATGAATCTTCATAAATACTTCTGATAACTTCCCCGTGCTCAAATTTTCTTCAATGCCTAAATATTTCTGTTAATATTTTATTAAATATATATGACAACGAAATTGACGACCTTAATTAACAATTAGGAATAATACAATCCGGAAATTCATACAAATTAATTTAGTAAATTAATTTGGAATATCCTTTAATAATTATTCTCTACATTTATAAATTTATTAATTTTCTTTATTTGTAAAGATTTATTTATTTATATTAAATACACCGACGAATTCTGAAATGGAAATTCTCTATAACCACAATGATAATTCTTCTGGATCAAAGAGCTTCTAGATCTGGAAAAAAACTTTATAAATCTTGTTGTTACACACATATATTTACTTTAATTTTTATTTAATTTTCTTTATATTATTATTATTATTATTCTTCAGACTGTTCTAATGCCGACCGTTTCGGACTTTCAGTATTTCAAATTTCTGTAGAGAGAGAAAATGAGCTCGACTGATGAGTGATGATTTCCATCAAAGCAGTTGCATAAATGCGAAACTGTTTCGGACAGCTGTGTTTCAAAGTTCTGCTCAGAAAGAAAGAGAGAGAGAGAGGGAGAGAGCGAAGAGAGAAAGAGATGGCATCGCAGTGCCCGTCGCGCATTGTGCTGAAGGTGATGCCGCCGTCAACTTGTAGCTCCAGCCTGTCCTTTCCGCCGCATAAAAGACTTTACCAGACCGTGCAAGACGCGATCGACGCGGTCCCCCTCCGGAACTCGATAAGGACGACAATCTTGATTCCTCCGGGGATATATCAGCAGCCGATTTACATTCCGAAGACCAAAAACTTCATCACTTTCTCCGGTTCCTGTCCGGAAACCACCGTTTTAACTTGGAACAACACCGCTGCTCGAATCGAGCATCACATGGTGAGATCATTTAATTAACTCGTGACTTTTTCACTTCAGTAGAAGCACCGTGTGATAGAACGCATCGGAGATTCTGTAATGGGAAGAAACATCTGTAAATGCTTTATTACATCTATTTATATTAATTTGCTTTTCTTAGTGAACTATTGAATTTTCGTTAAATAGAGTGATTAGTAATAATTGGAACCAGGGAAAAATTGTTTCAGCATTACGCGAAATAACTTTTTTTTTGTCACTGCTGCTGCAGCCGTCGTCAGTGATCGGAACAGGCACATTCGGCTGCGGCAGCACGATTGTGGAAGGGGAGGATTTCATTGCGGAGAACATTACCTTCGAGAATTCCGCTCCAGAGGTTTAATCAATTTTTGTTTCCTTATTGATGAATTCTTTTCATTATATATTTTGATCAGAGGAAATTTTTCCTTCACCATTGTTTTTGACATATTTTAGGGTTCGGGACAAGCTGTAGCCATTAGAGTGACTGCTGACCGGTGCGCGTTTTTCAATTGCAGATTTCTTGGATGGCAGGTACTCGTTAGTTCCAGTTTCATTTTGTTTCTTGGGAATTTTTAACTTTTGATCTTGAATGATTATGCAGGACACGCTTTATTTACATCATGGGAAGCAGTATCTGAAGGATTGCTACATTGAAGGAAGCGTGGATTTTATTTTTGGAAATAGTACTGCTCTTCTAGAGCATTGTCATATTCACTGTAAGTCCAACGGGTTTATAACTGCACAAAGTCGAAAGTCTGCTCAAGAGACCACGGGATATGTATTTCTAAGGTAACTTTTCCTTCTATCACTTTTATTGGTATACGTTTATCAACGATAGATTTATTTGAGGGTTAACTGCAATTTCATCATTTTGTTAAACTGGTGGGCTTTCCTCAGATAAAATTACAATCTTTGAGAGAGTTTTGAAATTGTAGTTGCCTTGGGAAACCAGTTATTCTTCCATAGAATAACTGGAATTTGATCCTTGGTATTTAGTAAAGTGAGATAATAGATGATCAACTCTTTCTCGATCAAGCCCAAGATTTCCATGGGGAATACTTAGTTCGAGGACAGAGCTTTGAATGAGATGAAAAGGTCCGGTAATCAGAATGCGACATAACAACTAATTCCACTGTTAACTTGATGCGCAATTCAAGCCCACAAAACAAGGAGTCTACAGAATAGCAAATTCGCTTTCAAAAAGGAAGTTTCTCCAACTGAAGAAAGAAATTTCTGGAGAACACCAATAGGAGAAGACCGAATGAGTAACTATCCTCTTTACCTGCCCTATAATAGGCTATAATTTTGAAACAATTATAGAAAGGATCCATTCTTGCTCAAGCATGTCTTCACGTGAAAATGAGTGTTTCTGGCCTGTTTAAAAATATTCTACAAGTTGCAAATACTATCTCACACTCTCTATCTCTACCTATCAGATGCGTGATCACAGGCAACAATAGTATGGGCTATGCTTACCTGGGCCGGCCATGGGGCCCATTTGCTCGGGTTCTATTCGCATACACTTGGATGGACTCGTGCATCAAACCTGTCGGCTGGCACAACTGGGATAAACCCCATAACGAAAGAAGTTCTTGTTTCTTCGAATTCAGGTCTCTTCTCCGAACAATGATTCTCGCATGATAAAAATGCAATCACCTAATGTATAATCTAATTTTGGGTAAATATTTTATCTTGATGCAGATGCTCAGGACCTGGAAGCAGCCTTAATCAGAGGGTTTCTTGGTCCAGAGAGCTTCACCAGGAAGAGGCGGAGCAGCTTCTCATGCACTCATTTATTGACCCAGATCCTGAGAAATCTTGGCTGGCACAAAGAATGTCAACAAGGATCCCACATTCCGTTTGATTCTAGGGTTTTTGCAGTGATGATCATCCCAACAGTGCAAGGTGATGATTCCCACTTGTAAAGTTGTGAATATTTGTTTAGATTACTTTATTTAAGTGCGGATGGACCGGAGAAAATAGATAAGGATGTTTTTCCTCTTAAATCTAGGAATAAAAACAGAGATGTTAATGATCAAGGGATCTGTTTTACATCTTTCGAATTTTATCAATAAATCTTACTGTATATAAAATGTGAATAAAGTTAGAATCTAGTCTCAGCATTTGTGTTGAGAGAACTCTTTCTTGCATGAAACTCATTTATCACATGTTTTAACCCATATTAGGACTTTTAATGGTCCTAGGTTTTAGTGGAAAATATGTGGAAGGGTTTTTACATCACTATGAATTGTGAATGCTTGATTCCATGCTTAGATAGTTAAGTTTAATGGTTGAATTTACTCATCACTGGGACTCCAGACCTAGTGATTTGCTACTTTCCTACCTGGTTGATACTTCTAAGCAAAATATTTCACATCGAGCATGTGGCTTGCCTCTTAGACTCTACTCGAGACCTCAAAAGATAAATGGAAGTGTAGATGATGATCAATAACTAGGTCTTTAAGTCAGACGTGGGTGCTTAAAATGGCTGGATGGGTTGATGAAGAGGGATTTTTTTGAAAAAGCTTGGGATCAGGGGAAGGTAGAGGTTGGTGACGATCCCTGGGGGACCTGGTGAACAGACTAATCAAGCTGAGAGGTTTGGGGGTTCTGAAGTTATTGACCATGAATCTAGAAATTCTGAGAGAGTGGGTGAGCAGGATTATAATCCTGGAGAAGGATTTTGTTACGATGGTACTTATGGACTATCGTGGCACATGTTTGGCTCAGTATTCCGTCTAGTCTGGATGACTAGTTCGAGACTCATATTCCGTCTAGTTTGAGAATTCTCCATTACCAAACCAGGTGTTCCCTCTGGTTGGAGAATTCTTCACAGCCAAACTAAAGAATTCTAATGCTGGTTGGATGACTAGTATCTCAGGGCCTTCAAAGTGTGGAATTTTTGTGTGTTAGCTCTACACGAAGCCCTTGGGCCACAATCAGGGATAGTTGGGACGACCCATGAAATATACTTGAAAGCGCTCTATCAAATCGGAAGGTGGAGGATCTCATGAACATGAAGAACTGAGACCATCGATCAATGCATGGGATGGTTAGGAGTGGGAAGGAAGCACCTTCTTTGTCAAGGGGGTGTATGGGAATATTGGAGGGGAACGGTTAACAAGGATTTGACAGCCATTCAGCTGTACAGGGAGACAGAAAGCAGTAGCAAAGGTGCGAATTTCTGGTTGGCTGCTCTAGAGGAGATGTGCACAGGAAGAGAAGAAGATTGCACACAGATATTCTTTGATTGTCCATTCCTGCAAGTGATTTACGCCAGCTAGAACATATCAGGCTTGGAGCTTACTTCTGACAAGGCATGTTATGAACAATTTGGCTACATCACGATGAATGGGTTTTTCAAGGGGAGGGCTGCATCAAATGATGGCGTACAAGAATGTGAAGGGTTGATCAGTCTTGTACATATGCCATATATATGCATCATTATCGGGTAGATCACCGATTGCAGGTGATCTTCCTTTTCGTTTTCTAAAAAAGATACTAACAAGGACATTTGAAATCTTTGAACTCCCCTTAAAAAGCGATGAAGGTGATCATTGTCGAAGATCGTTCTACTGCATCTTTCATTCTTGCTTATCATTTTGGATGGCAGATGATGAGGAGCTCCTATGCGTGGATTCACACAACTACATAACTTAGTTCCATGATCGATTTCTGGTAAAAATCGAGGTGAAGCCTTTTATCTATCATGTATCTATGCAATGAAACATAGATTATTTCCACTATTGGATTGTGGTAAAATCAAGATGCATTTACACGCATGCATGCAAATGAAACACAACTTATTTCCATTATTGGACCATCATAAAATCAAGGTGATCCATAATTGGATTATGGTGAAATCAAGATGAATCCTTTTACTCCATATCTATCATGCTTCTATGTAAATGAAACATATTTTATTTCCATCATTGGATTATGGTAAAATCAAAGCGAAGAGTTTTTATAAAATATATATCACACATCTAGGTAACTATGTTCTAATTTCCATTATTGGAATATGGTAAAATCAAGATGGAGAATTTTACAATACATCCCATGTTCAGTAATTATAAACATATCCTATTGCATTTGATTATCAAAACATGCATATACTAGAGCATCATAGGACTTTGAGAAAGATCAAGTAAAAACCACTTTCAAGTTTGATACCTTGCATTAATCCCATTAGAGCATACTTCATTTCCATAAATCAATTGACGAATAACAAAACCTTTCATGATCTATAGATCATGAAAGCAAAAAAATTCACTTCCATTTTCAAGAATAATAAAGCAATGAAAAACCTTTATTGGTTAATATATATTGCATTCTCTCTATTAAAAAACCATCATTTTATTCAAAAGTAACCCTTTTGTGATCTACATCTCTTGTATTTTCACTGAAATTTCTTTCCATTATTGAATTCAAGTGCCCTAGTGGAACCAACAGATCTAGAAAAAGTTCGCAAAAACCTTAAGATCTTTTACAGCTCTTCTTCGCGGTTGATTCCGGGAGCCTTCTCCTTCACTACATCCTCAGCCTGTTCTGCTTTCTTCTCAACCTCGCTCTTAGTTGCTTCGTATCCTTCTTTTCCTTTCTCTGCCCCCATCTCCTTCTGTCGTTGCCGCCTTCTCCGCCGCCGTCTCCTTCGTCTCCTTCGCCTTCTCCGTCGCCGTCTCCTTCGCCTCCTTTGCCTTCTCCGCCGCCGTCTCCTTCGCCTCCTTTGCCTTCTCCGCCGCCGTCTCCTTCGCCGCTGCCGCCTTCTCCGCCGCTGTCTCCTTCGCGCCCGCCACCTTCTCTGCCGCCGCCTCCTTTGCCTTTTCAGCCTTCTCTTTGGCTGCCTCTCTGGTTTCAGCTGCCTTCTCTGTAGTGTAATGCGCAGCTCCTGTGAGAAAAAAACCTAATAAGTCATCTCCTTCGACTTTGTCTAGAAATCTTGATGTTTTTTCGAAGAGTTACCTGAGGCTGCCTCTTGAGCTTTCTCCTTTGCTTTCTCCGCCGCGTCCTGAAGCTTTTCTTTTGCCGACTCCGCCTTGTCCGCCGCGTACTTCCCTATCCCTGCAAGGGAGACATTCTTGAGAGTGAGAGTGAGAGAGAGAGAGAGTTTGGTCGCAAGATAAAGACAGGTTTTGAGAGAGAGAGGGAGAGAGAGCCCGCAG
This sequence comes from Lemna minuta, assembly GCA_024174645.1. NCBI lineage: Eukaryota > Viridiplantae > Streptophyta > Magnoliopsida > Alismatales > Araceae > Lemna > Lemna minuta. Next base: position 16,163,036 of record CM044106.1, read on the forward strand.
ATAACTAGAAAGTCTCAGTCGAAAGACAAATTCATAGATTCGCCTTGTGAGAGAGAGAGAGAGCGAAGAGCCAGAGTCGATACTCTGAAAATAGAAAGTTAGGGAGGCCTGGTGAGATAAAGAGAAAGTAGCAAACGAGCGTTAGAGAGAGAGATAAAGAGAGAAGGCAATATAGAGTAGAAAGAGAAGAGATCAGATAGAAATACTCTACAGCTAGAACCTATAGACAGAGAGAGAGAGAGAGAGGACCGGCGTATGAATCTTCTTGAGGTTGATGTTTGAAGCCGAGACCACCAGAGATTTTCTCCTTAGCCCATGTGCCCCAGGACTCTTCATCCTCCGCCGCAGTGCCGCCAGTATTTGTGTGTTTTGTCTTCTGCTCCTCCGCCGCTTCCCTCTCTACCGCCGCCGCCGTGGCCAGCAGCAGCAGAACAGCCATCACGCTAATGCAGAAATACGACGCCATTCTCTCTCTATCTGTGTCTCTCTCTCCCTCTGTATTTTCTGTTCTTTGATAAGAGAAGATGATGAACAACGAGATTATCCCTTGAAGGACGTACATATATAAACCGTGCATGGCAAATGAAACGTGGCGAGGGTAGGACACGTCCACAGCCACCTGTCAAAAGGGCCGGAAGAGAGATAACAGCGCGCCGAGTAGCGGAATCACGGCCCAATTGGTAGGGTTAGTTCTATCACTATCACAATATCTTAGTGGCTCGATTGAAAATCTACACAATTCCTCAGACATTCGATGAATATTGATGAATGCATGTATGTATGTACGTGCAGAGAGAGATATATGCTGTGTAGAGAGAGAGAGAGAGAGAATAATTTCTCCCTCACTTTGTTTCCTTTCCTCTCTCACATATGGATCAATGGCCATGATCATGAAGAGATATTGGGTTGAGAATGAGTAGGGACTTAAAGTAAAGCATCACTTTAAAAACGTTTATCAGTTCTATTTATAATACCTAGCTCAAAGTTGATTTTTTTGAACTGGCTTTTGAGGTAATGAAATTAAGATTTTCAGGAAAAAAATCTTTCTCTAAGAAAGGACTTAGATGAGCTTCATCTAAGGGTCTAAGAAAGAATGTGGAATTTATTAAAAAGATCCATTCTATGTCCATAATGTTTCTTTTGTGATCTGAACTTGCTCTTCAGCATTGTCAAGTTCCCAAAATCCATTTTTGATTCTTCAACATAATAGGGAGATCAGTTATAAAAATCTAAGGACGAGTCCAACTCTAGAAATAAAATTTTTGAGAATTGGGATGGAGTCAAATTGAAGTAGAGAGATCAAAAGAAAGAGCAAATGATACCATGCAATAATTACTTCTAATTATATGACAATCACTGATTTTTAAGGCACAATTCATATATTTTTATGCATATTATCATATTTGGAGTACATTTTCATCATTCAATGTAAATTATATACAAAATTTCAAAATATATTACTTTAAAAGATAATTGTGCACAAATCATGAGTTGAATTTTAAAATTTAAAACTATCTCAGATTGGCATCATTTCATTTGAGATTTTAAGCTTTACATGAAAATAACAAGATAATAACATTATCAAATAAACTTTCAAATTATACACGTTTACTTTTTGTGAGAATTTAGTATATTTCGGATTTAAATATTTTATTCTCTTGTTATTTCTTGAATTAAATTACATGGAGTGATATAATTTGATTTTTGATCAAACAAAAAATTTTGGATTAAAAAGGATTTATATCTTGAAAGATATGAATTTTCTAATTTTTAGGGATTTTTCTAGAATTTTTTTTTAATTAAACTTGATTTTTGCTATTTACATATTTTGTTTTTAAAATCATTGAAAATGGGATTTTTAGTGAGGCATGATATGGTGAACTGATCTGGCGCTTAAGCTTGCGTGGCAACACACGATGACACCCAAGGGCACCACGTAGTGTGCAAGTGGCACTCATGCGACGTGGAGCCAAGGAGTAATGTTCTTGTTAAGTGCCCTTAATGGGTCTATTTAACTTAATTATATTAATTCTTTATTTACAGCCCATAATACACTTAATATTTTCAATGTGAGACTATAAATAAGAGCACGTTTGATTTCATGTGACGTGGAAAAATCAAGAGCATTGAATCAATGCGAATCACCTAATTGAATATGGACCCTCGATTTTCACTTAAAATGAGGGATACGAGGCCACTTTTGATTGGGCGTTGTTTTGATTTATAAAATGTCATCTATCAAGGGATTTACATAGGCCAAGATTAAATGCGACCTTCAGTGTGACACGTGGGATCATTTGGAGCATTAGATGGAAATTGAACGACGACCATTACGAGACACCTAATCTACACGTGATGATACAAAAAAACCTTGACACTCCATCCCTAATATAATTTCAATCACTTAATGATAATGATTCACCTCCTTATATTTAATGTTAGCCATTGACACATCTGGAGAGGTGATTTAGGCCATACCCCATTCGAAACTTATTTAAATTCTCTCTCTTCCAATGGTGTATGCATTCTAGGAACTTTGATTGATCTAGTCTTTTTGGAATTTTTTTCTCGTATCTCTTGATCTAATCGTGTTCTAGACTCATTTTTGTGTCCATAGTGCCATTAAAATCATGTTTTTGTTGAGAGAATGGAGAGAAATCATTGTTTAAACTCTGAAGTTCCTCCATGAAATCGCGGAATGAAAATATTTTAAGCATTTAATTTGATCATTTTAAGCAAGGTTTTCAATTTAATTTTTTCTTTCTTTCCCTAGTCTATCGTCATTTAGGATTAGGTTTTAATTTTGAAGCCTAGATTAATCAAATTTCAATTTGTCATTTTCTCTCTCCTTACGATCAATTTTCCCTTTATCTCTTTGATTTCTTTGTAAATTTTTATTGATTTGAGTGATTTTTGATTTTGTGGATAGATCTTTGAGTCTTCTTTATAAATATATGATTTTCCCTAATTTCTCATCCTAATTATTTATCCAATTTGATCAAATTCTAAAAAATCTCAAGAACACACCATGATTCTCCATTGACTTGACCCCTTTCTCACCTCTATACTAAATTAAAATTGATTAATTCTCAATATACGTGAGTTTATTTTTATTTAATGTGTAGATGTGTGCGTTCAATGACCACATGATCACGCTATATCAATAAGACAATTAGATTTATGAATACTTATACCTTTTACCTATTTATAGATCTAATTATCCAATTAGGTTATTGATGAGATCTAATGCTTGATGGACTCTTAAAATTTTGACCAAAATACAAAATGCAATAAAATACATTAAATTGAACATTCAAAATATCAAGGGGCCGAGAACCGATGTTCCCTATCACCCTCATAAGGTTCATTGAAGGAGTTCTCAAAGCTATTGAAGCGTTTTACATCTAACACAATTGATAGACAATTGGATTTCCTTTTAAACTTTATTTACCGAGATACAAAAATAAGAAAGCACAAAACTTACACAACGCTTGCATGAGTCACGTGGGTTATGGTTGTCTTCGCTTTATTTATAAATATCGTATAAGTGAATTTTTTTTAAAAAACCCTCACAATTATGTATATGTCCATTAGCATTTGTAGACCTTATGTGTGTGACCTTCTACGTCTATATATCTCACTAGTCAATAACTCCATAGAACCAATAATGCTTATTTTTCAACCTTATTAGTTATTTATATTAACATATAAGAATTAATCAATAATCGATTTAACCCAATTAGTAGGTCAAGTTGCCAACCCATTGGAGTATATGAGAACTCTCTTATGAAACCTTGTCATCATCGATTAGGTTGTATGTATAAAATCTTTGGTCTATGCATGACTCATGAATGACTTACAGTATGGTCAATTGTCAAACCCTAATAATTCACTAAAAATTGGTACTAATGCATAGAGGAAATTATTGAAAAACCTTATCTAATATTTTTGATACCTTGGCCAAAGATTTAACCACATCTCATTCCTTAAGTCAATTTTATCTAATATTAAGTGCAAACAATTTCATCTTCACCCAAAACAATCACCTTTGATGACTTCATTTTGTATATAATCTATGATGCTTTGGAGATCTCATAGATAGGGATTGGTAAGTCACAGTCAAAATAATATTATCCATCCATAAGGTGTCTTTAGTGTCTCAAGTTTAATGACATGCACAACCATGACACGCATTAACCTAATTTATAGTTAAGTATGATACCATTCAAGCATACATTAAAAAAAATCAATTCAATGAACTTTTTAAAGAGAACCCACAATCTACCACTGGTGTCTCTAATATGACGACTATACGATTAGCCATACATATCATATGAGTGAGATCATTAAGTAGTATTATTTCTGGATAATTTGATGTCGTTCATGAATATCTTAGGAATAAGAACATTTAGAGTATATGTTAAAAATTTAGATATCATCATATTATAATTTTGTAATAAATCATATCTTCATTCCAGATGCTTAAGGACTTTTTTTACAAATATCACACTAGAATAATAATAAATAATTTTTATTTGAATAAATCTAACTGAGATACATAGAACTATGATTTGGCTTATGAGACACAATAATATCCATTAGAGACTTCCCAGCTTCATCTTTTTTCGTGTGCTATATATAGGTTCAAGAAGAGTCTTCATGTATGATTTTTAAGTTTAATGGTCTTCTTGTTGGGAGCTGAGGCTCAACAAGCTTTCCAAGTTTTTGATCAAAACATCGATTGCAGCGAAATATGTTAAATCAAAACATTCAAAAAAGTTGAAGTGCCAAGGATAGATGATCTCATAATCTATTCTATATGATCTCATCATCTATTCTAGATGATTCTATCGTCTTGTATATAATAAAACTCATACTTCAAGCCGTTCAAGCGCCTGACCTCTAGCGGTATCCACACAGTCTATAGATGATCATATATCTTCTTGAATACTTGTCATCACAAGAGTAAGAGAAGATGGGATAAATTCTACTAGGATTGCATGGTCACCTCTACTATGGCTGTTCTCCCCCTATTTATAGACGTTTGAGAATGTAAAATTTTTATAAAAGCCCTTATTATTATGTCTATATTCACCGATGTCAATTGACCTTATATGTGTGACCCTCTAGGTCCATATATCTCGCCAATCAATAAATCTATCGACCCAATAACACTTATTGGTCTTTCTTTGTAATTAATCATATCAACATATATTAATTAATTAAGGATCGATTTAATGTGATCAATAGATTGAGTTGCCAGCCCGTTGGGTGCCAAGATACACCACGTGCTTTAGGAGATATAGAGTACATAAGAACTTTCTCTTGAAACCTTTTCTTCATCAATTATCATGTATGCATAATTCTTTATTCACGTGAGATTCATGAATTACTTAGGGTATGGTTAACTGCCAAACCCTAATTGGTCATTCAATTTAGTGCTGATGAGAGTAGAAAATTATCAAGAACCACTTCTCTATTATTTCTACTACCATGGCTAAGGATTTAACCTCATCTCATTCCTTGAGTCAATCTCCTCATATACTGAGGGAAGATGATCCCATCTTGACTACTTAATCATCTTTCGAGGAATTCATGTTATATCCAATCTATGATGTTTTAGAGATCTGATGGCTAGGGATTCATATGTCATAGTCAAAACGCAATCATTCATCCACGAGGTGTCTTTGGTGTCTCAAGTTGAAGGATCACATACACAACCGTAACAAGAATCAACTTAATTTGAAAGTTGGGTATAATACCATTCCACTAAATTCATATGGATCAATTTAGTGAACTCTTTCTCCAAAGAGCTCCCACAATCAATCATTGATGTCTCTACACTGATGGCCACAAGATCAATCATACTCATCACATGAATCAGCTTAGACCGTCTTCTTCTTTCTGGATAATTCAATGTCCTTCTCAAATATTTTATGAATAAGAATATTTAGAACATACCTTTAAAGCCTAATGATCACTATATTATGATCTCATCATAATTCACTAGGTAATTACATATGTTTATGGACTCCATTATAAACATCTCACAAGAATGACAAATAATAAAATTTTATTTCAATGAATATAAATGAAAGATGAAAATGTGATTGGCTTGTAGGCCACATAATATCCATCACTTCTTTTGCCTTATATCTTTACCCTTACGGCACTAATTCAATAGTGATAAAAAATATATTTATGGGCATTTTAGAACTTGAAATTTTATGTGCATGGCATTCTGTTATCTAATAACGAAGAGCCGTGGTATCTATAATACTAAAACTTATCTTTAGATGCCCTTTATGATGCACGAATCACAGATACCACACTATTTCAATAAGATTGAGGTTGCATAAAAATAAGATAATTTAATACTACCTCACAACAAATATGCCCTATATCCTTTTCAAGAGACACAAATGGATGTAAATCAACTACATCACTCTCGAAGGTACAACCAAGTTCAAGGACACTAACTCAACTATGACAATGAATATCAATCGTCATCAATGTTTATTGGGGAACCTTATTAAATTGAAATTTAATTTTGTGACTATTAATTCTTGCGTTTATAATTCTCAATCAATCTATGTATGAATTTCACATGATCCACAAGGAAGATGTATTATAAGTTCTCATATATGTCAAGCATGCCCTCGGCAAAAGGCTTATCTCTCTATAGTACGATCATTTTATTAAATATTTTTATATCAAAAAATATTTTTCTATTAAATATGTTAGGGTTAAAGGAGATCAATTATCAACTATAAGATATTACACCTATGTTGAAAACAAAAAGTCTTCTCTTATTCTAGTACAAAAGTTAAGAAACGAGCTATTGTTCATGAGACTTTTTAATAAGGCTTGAGTATGAAGACTTCGATGACTATACCTATCCACTATAATAACTAAGCAACTATCTTTTATCGACATAAGTGTTTTCTTTCTTGTGAGGACCAATCATACTAAGATCAACTGTCACTTTATGTATGACAAGATGTTAAAGTAAGTTATTGATAACATGCAATTTCACGTATTAATATCATACATTTTATGCACTTTTTCTATAAAATATAATCATAAATTGCATTTTATTGTAATTTAAAATGATTAAAATGATAAATTTTATGTTTTAGATAATATTTTTAATTTTTCATATATTATGAGCATTTAATGAGATCAATTCAAAAACAAAATAATATTTCTAAAGAAAAATGAGATTTCTATTTATTTTTTTGGATTTATTGAGATTTTTGGGAGTTTTTAGAAATGAAAATCGTTGAAAAATGATCCTTTTATAAGGAAAATTAATTTTAAAAAAGAAAAAATAAAGAAAAAGAAAAGAGAGAGTCTCTCTCTCTCTCTCCTGATCGCTCTCCCTCTCTCCCGCCATCTCTCTCTCTCTCTCTCTCTTCTTCCTTCTTCTACGTCTCTTCTCTTCCTTCTTCTCTCTCATGCCATGGAATTTCTCTTCCGTCGCGCATGAGAATTCCTTTCTTAGATGCGTACATATTTCCTCTCCTCTCCTTTTTCACCTTCTTCTTCCTTTCTCTCACTCTTTTCTTTGTCCTCCTCTCACGCGAGATGCTCCTCCGCGCTCTCCTTTCTCCTGTACTTCATCGTCTCCCCTCCTCTCCTACGTGTGCACGCTTGCGAGTGTGAGGGATAGGAGAAATGAGATTTCTCTCCTTTTTCTCCCTTGCGCATGCGTGCGCGTGAAAGGGAGAGGGGGAGATTTCTTCTTCCCTTCTCATTCTCTCTCTCGTCTTCTCGTGCACGCATGAGGGGAAGGAATTATTCTCCCCCTATCCTCTCTCTCACTTGCGAAGGAAACCATTTTCTTTGTGTTCCTCCTTCACGTAGTTATCTTTTTTCTCCTCTCTTCATATCTATTTCATTTCTCTATCTCCTGCGTATCTCTCCACTGCTCTCCCTCTCATCCTCCGTGTGTGCGAGGGTGGAAGAATATTTTTTTCTTCCATCATCCCTACTCTAGAAAAATTAGGTTTTTCAATGTTTCATTATATGCTTCTAGTATTTTCTAGCCAGAAGAAAAGAAAGCAACGATTGATTATTCTTCTTGTGTAGCACACCATTCTCAATAAGTTTCTTCCCTTTTTTTATTCCTCGTGTTGGATGCTAGATGCTAAGTCCGAGAAAAATATACAGGCTCTCGAAGGTATGTTTGGATTAGGGAGCATCAATAGATTGTGTTTTCATCACAAATCCATATATTACAATAAATTTCTATCATCTTTTCTATTTTCCTTATTTATTTATAAACATTTTTCACATTTCTAAACCTTAAAATCACTTTTCTAACATTGATCAAGGGTTTTCAATCTTCACAATGAATTTGGAAGCACTTGTTCGACTCATTTCATCTCTGCACACATTTTCTTCCTTTCATCGTTCATCTCTGCTCCGCTCTCTAAATATAAAAATACCAAAAAATCTTTTGATTTCAATCTTATAACTTTCCTCCCTGTGATTTGACTTTGACTCGCCATTGTTCTAATTTAAAAATTATATTTGAAGAGTTGAATATATTTTCTTTGATACCTAAGTTTGTGCATTCAACTATATTGAATTGTGATTTTTTTCAATTATCAATTATATTAATACCTTACATAATATCATTAAACTAACTTGCCAACATCTTCATTAAGAGCTTTATTGATGTGTTATATGATTACTTAAGATCTAAGATAGACATGTTTGATTTGTTCACTATAACTCAAGTTGTAGTGTCAGATGTAGCCCATTAAAGGGCTTCACCCATGCTAAGAACATTAGTTACACATAAATCATATTTCTCTTTCTCTCTCTTTCTCCTCTATAAATAAGGCTTGTAATATATTTTCTAATAGAAATTTTTTCATCTAACTTATCATTCATAATAGGCTTATCATTATCAGGCTTAACATGAAAAAAGTAAAAGATTGTGAGAGAGAGGGAGGGAGAGGGAGGGAGGGAGAGAGAGAGAGAGAGAGAGAGATTTGTAGAGAGTAAGAAAGAGGGGAATAGAGAGATGTAGATCAAATAAAAATTGATAGCAAAGGATATACACACACGCACACATTAAACATGATGATAAGGAGAAAAATAAATTGGAGAGAGATTAAAAGATGGGAGAGAGATATCAAGAGAGGCTATTATAGAGGTAACCGTTTTGGAGAGATTGTCAGAAAAAGACGGATCAAAGAGAGCGGACTCTAGAGGGGTATATTTCAAAGAGTGGCTAATAGAAAGTATTATCAAAGATGAATTACTTGGGAGGGAGATAAAAAAGAGATTGTAGAGAGCTATAAATACCAGAGTGTATTTGATAATGATAGCCCAAGGATATTTGGGGATAGAGAAATCTGATAGATGTATGATTAATCAATAGAGAGAGACTAGAGAAGAGAAATGGTTAGAGAGAGAGATATTTCAGAGAGAGTTTGATAGTGCAATAGACATATCAGAGGGAGACTGAGAGAGGTATAAAGACAGAAGATAATTGCTTTTCAATAGATACCATTACTAAAAAATTTGGAATGAATCATCATTTCAAATTCCTATGATTGGGTCATTGGCAAAAGCCGAATTTTGTGATCTATCGGGGAATCCTGACATTATTGATCGATTTGAAAGAATACATAGAAACCTTTATCATTATTATAGAGGATCTTAAAAAAACAGACTTTGAGTCAAATAAAACAGAATTTCTCATGAAAATGTGCTCGAACTGAAAAGTATTTTCTCAGTTCGACCCGTAGTCACATATGAAATAGCGGATGGGATCAATTTAGCAACATTTTTTCCACAGGATCTTTTGCAGGAAGGGGATAACATCCAACTTAGAGTTGTCAACTATATCCTTTATGGAAATGGCAAGCCAATTCGAGGAATTTCTCATACAAGTATTCAATTAGTTCGGACTTGCTTAGTATTGAATTGGGACCAAGAACAATCTAGGTCTGTGGAAGGTATCCATGCTTCTCGTGCAGTGATCTGACTGTCTTGGTGCGCCTGTCTTTTTGTGCAGTTGCAGAGCTTCAGATGTCAGAGAGAGAGAGAGTGAGTGTGTGTGAGATTGAGATAGACCCATCATTAGAGTGAGAGAAAAACACAAGTTTCTTAAGAAATTCGAGTGTCTCATTGACTATGTCTCAGAGTTGATCCCTACCAATTCCTTCTCTTAGTTTCTCTCTCATTCTCTCTTTTGGTCCCTCATTGGCACATTCTCACCCCAATTTTCTATGTACACACTCTCTCTCACCCTCTCTACTCCATTTATTAACTGTCTCTTCCACTCACTCGTTGGATCGTTCTTCCCTAGTTCTCCAACATTTTTCTCCCTAATATAATCCCCTCTCTTCCATCCTTCATTGGATATTCCTCTCTCCAATTCACCATTTCTGGCTCTCTCTACCCTCTCTTTCACTCCCTCAACGGATCATTCTCCCTACAAGTCAACATCTCTCTTCTCGCCCGCTGTCCTCTCCTTTTCTCTCCCTCTCTCTTTCAATCCCTTAATGGATTATTCTTGCTCCATCTCATCGTCCCTCTCTTCTCTTTTTAACTTCCTCATTGGATAATTCTCCCTCCAACTCAACCTCCTTCTCTCGCTATCTCTCCTCTCTCTTTGAATCCCTCGTTGAATCATTCTCCCTCCAACTCACCATCTCTCTCTCTCTCCCTCTTCTCATTTTCACTCCCTCATTGGATTATTCTCCTTCCAAGTGACCATCTCTCTCTTCTCATTTTCACTCCCTCATTGGATTATTCTCCCTCTAAGTGACCATCTCTCTCTCTTCTCATTTTCACTCCCTCATTGGATTATTCTCCCTCTAAGTGACCATCTCTCTCTCCTCTCTCTTTCAATCCCTCATTGGATCATTCTCGCTTCAATCTACTATCTCCCTCTCTTCTCTTTTTCACTCCCTCATTGGATCTTTCCCCCTCCAACTCAACATCTCTCGCTCGTTCGCTCGCTCTCCTCTCTCTTTCAATCCCTCATTGGATCATTCTTTTCTCCAACTCACCATCTCTCACTCTTCTCTTTTTCACTCCCTAATTGGATCATTCCCTCAGCACACTCTCTCTCCACAATCCTTCATCAATCTCTCTCACATTTATATAATTCGATGTCATCACCTAGACATGGTTGTTCTATTATATTCTTTTAAAATAAACAGAAAATTTGCACTAAAAGAACCGCACAGGGCCTTGTTCTTTGTTATGTTCTTTTTGTGTGCGAAAAATTAGAACAAATTTTCGCACAATTCGCACACAATTTCGCACAATCCGAAAAAAATTCGCACAGTATACAAAATCCGAACAAATTCGCACAATTCGCACAATTAGAACAAAATTCGCACAATCCGAACAAAATTCGCATAGTCTATTTAATTTTGAACAAATTCATATAAATTCACACAAAATCACTAGAGATAAACATACACACCTACATATCTCTTGACAACATTAGAACTTCGATTTAACCCAACATGATGTGTGGGTTCCATCTCTTACTATCTCTTTAATCGATCATCCTTATCAAAATGTCTTTTTAGATTATTATTATTATTATTATTATCATCATCATCATCGTCATCGTCTCTCTTGGGATCATCATCATCAGTAACAATTTCAGAAGGCCTTGACAAATCTGATCAAATTACAATTTTGCGACACTTTGATCCGGTTTTAGATGTATGGGTCATTTTGCACACATCATATTACCAAATAGTAAAGAAATTTAAAACACAATATAAAGCATTGATTTAACAATGTATGTACAATATGTGATGAACATGATCATCAAGTTGGATTTTGAGAGAGGTTTACTCTCCAAGATTCTTCTATTATCACAAGGGAGCTCCTTCACTCTCTAAGATTCTTCTAATTCCCTCTACAACTTCACAAACCTCTCTCCACATTGGATGCCTTGTATCCCCCTTCACAAAAACATGAACTTCCCCATCAATCTCCACATGGCTCCATCCAGCCTCCTTGTTCATCCCTTCCTCTGCCATCGTCTTCCTCACTCTCCCCGCCTCCTCCCACCTCCCTTTACTCGCATACAAATTTGCCAAAATCACATAATTCCCACCATACTCTGGCTCACGCCGAAGAAGCCCCCTTGCGGCATCTTCTCCCCCACCACATGCCGCCAGAAGTGCCCTATAAATGGCGGCACTCGGCCTTATCTTCATCTTCCTCACCGTTTCTTCCGCTTCTTCCACCATTCCAGCCCTGCCCAGAAGATCAACAAGGCAACACCAGTGCTCCATGGAAGGTTTCTCCAAGGCAGCAAAGCATCGCCGCCCTTCTGCCACAAGCCCCGCATGCGCACACGCTGTCATTGCTGCCACAACAGACACCTCGTCGGCGCCGGAGCCCATGCTTTCAAACAGCTTTAGAGCTTGCTCCACCTTTCCATGTATAGCAAACACCTGGATCATAGCATTGCATGCCGCGTTGTCCTTGGCTTTTATCGTCGAGAAAACTTGCTCTGCCATGGCGAGCTTTCCGCTTCTTCCGTACATGGTCATCAGTGCTGTGGCAACGATCCGGTTGAGTCGCAGTTCTCTGACAACATACGCATGGAGCCACATTCCATGGCTGAGAGATCCGAGGGCCGCGCAGGCAGAAACTACTGCAACTACAGTAATCTCATTTGGTCTAGCGAGAGAAATCTGCATCCAGCGGAAGAGAGACAAGGCTTCTTCTGCTACATCTTGACTGGCAGTGTAAGCAGATATCATAGAGTTCCAAGTTGGGAGGTCCGGTTGAGGAATTTTGTTGAACAGTCGGCGGGCGATTTCAATTTTCCCACACCGGCAGTAGAAGCTCAGAAGAGCAGCCTGCACAAAAGGGTCAGGAGAATGCCCGACAAACTTGAGGATATGGGCATGGAGAGGAAGACCCACGTTGGGAGAACCGCATATCCGGAGGAGAGAAGTATAGCTGTGAGAATTGGGACGTAGAGGGAGACTGGAGGCGAGCTCGAAGTAGAGAGACCAAGATAAGAGGGGGAAGGTATCAGAGAAGGAGGAGATGAGGACGTTGAAGAGGAAAGTGGAGGGGCGGGGAGATTGTCTGAGAACGGATATGGCGTACAAAGGTTTGGATAGGGAGGAGAGGAGGAGGAGAAAGCGGCTGAGAGGGTAGGTGTGGAGGATGAGGCCGGTGGTGATTAGTTGGGAGTGGGCTTGCAAGAGAGTTGCAGGAGAAGTGCAACGAGGCAGAAGGCGGAAGCTAGGGTGATGGTGGAATAACGCCGCAGGACCCTCCATCCTAAGTTGCAGCTAGACATCACCAAATCACAGAAATTACAATAATTATGCACTGAGAGAGAGAAACTCTGCTTCGGACTGCGATTTTCAGCAAATTAAAGATATCATAAAAGAGGGAGAAACCCTGTTTCGGGCAACAAATCACAGCGAATCAAGGAAATCGCAAGAGAAACTCTAAACCTGTCCGCAGGACCAAGCTGTCGGAGTTGATTTGGCGACTGGAGAAGCCAGGACAGCTAGCCAGGGACAAGAGAAATGATCGGGAAAAGGAGGAAAAATGGCGGGAGAAGACGAGGAAACGCAGAAGAACACCATTCAAAATGAAAAAGTGTCTTTAATAATCTCACTGATCCGACGGCTCACAGAGGAGCGAGCAGCAAGTTCATCTTTCGGCTCAAAAGGCGGAGTATCTGCCCAGTAGAACACGGAAAGGAGATCTCGTTTCCTCGTTGAAGGCAGTTTGATCTGACGGTCGCGGATCGAACGGAATAGCTCAGGTAAATGATGCTCGTTGGATTGTAATTCTCTTTCTTGCCAGGATCACCCAAACAAATGTGGCCCGTCCGATTCGTGATCCTTTGGTACCCGGATGCCAGTTCTATATTATGATCTCTTTCTTCGTCGAAGGTGGATTTGATCCGACGGTCGGTGATCAAACGCAATTTCTTCGGTAAACGATGATCGTTCAATTATAGCTTCGTTTCTTCTGAGATTTTTGAGACTGGATCGGTTGAAATCTCCGCGACCGGAACTGTCCGGAATTGCAGAAAAAGGAAATATGCTTGGATCGGCGACCGTTGAACCGCCGGCATTCCAGGAGGCGGCAAGATGTGACGTCTGCTTCTGCAGCTTCAATACCTTTAGAAGACGAGTGCGATTTTCATCTCTATTTTCTAGACATGATACGTGTTACCAAAATTTTTTATTTTCATATAACAAGTATAATCGCCTATTGCTGATCTGGTATCTGATAAATTCCGCTTTGTCCTGACGCATTGGAGCAATAAAATGAAAAATGATGGAGAAATTCACACGAGGAAAGTGCAAGATATTCTTGTTGTCTAGTAATTCACTTCTCTACTTTCTTTAGATTGTAAATCCTAGCTTGATTACGATCGAGAATCGAACGGCATCGTTACGATTTTCTTTGTTTCTGTTTCTTTCGGTGGCGATGTGAAATTTTCGTAAGATTTAGATACATCGGGGACTGCTGATCCGGTATTTACTTCATTTTTCAGTTTTTGTCCTAAAAAAATGATGATCAAAGAGAAAGATGATGTAGAAATTAGAAGGATGGATTTATGGATGCTTCGTGTTTTATGCTGAATTAATATGAATTGGATTGAGAATCGTATGGTTTTGATGAATTTATTGATTTCTTTTCATTTTGCTGGCGGTGTTTGATTGTCGTTGTGACTAGATTACTTGCTTCTTTTTTCACTTTTCTCTCTGAAAAATTGGACGAGAAAAATTAAAAATGGTTGAGAAAGTGGAGGATATTCTTGTCGTATACTGAATTCACAAGAACTGAATTTATATTCGTTCAGCATTGTTATAATATTCTTTATTTTTGTTTCCCTTGTGTAGAAGGTATTTTCTTTTCATTGTAATTAGATCAACCGCTGACGGCTGGTCTGGGATCTGTTTCCTCTTTCTCTCTTTGTTCTGAAGCATTGGACTAACAGGTTTAAAAATGGTGAAGAAATTAAATTAAAAGCAGTGGAAGATACTTCGTGTTGTACATACTGATGTATCGAAATTATTCTACAAAGACAAAGAATGCCTGAATATCATCAATCATGAACCAATTCCAGGGTGAAATGCTGATCTGGTGACCGGTTCGCTTTCACTTTTTTGTCCTGAAGAATTGACGAACGATGCCTAAAGCAATGGGGAAATAAACAGTAGAAAAGTTGAAGATACTTTATGTTCTTTACTGAATTGTTGAGATTATTTGACCCAAACAAAAATGCCCGAATACCAATTATCCTAAATCACATTTATCGCCAAATGCTGATCTAATATATGATTCCCTTTCACTTTTTGTCTTGAAGAATTGAATAACAATTTGAGAACTTGTGGGGAGAATATGAGGAGGGAAGTGGAAGATACTTTATGTTCTATACTCAATTATTGAGATTTTTCAACAAAAATTTCAGAGATCCTGCCAACTGCAAAAGTTCAATTCCTTGCGAGTGCCTAGTTCAAAAGATTACTTCAGTTTCTTGAATTCAGCATAAGTTGTTTTATTTCTATATTAAATCGTTCTATTCTTCGTTCATGCAGCACCATTGTAGATGCTGTGGAAGAACTCTGTGTCACGAACACTCATCAAATCAAATGGTATTTACACTTCATTATTCTTCTGGGTGGAATTATTTTTCATTCAAACTAGAGAATTCGTGGTTTACTTTTTCAGTCCCTCCCTTGGTATGGTATTTACACAGATGTGAGGGTTTGCTCTGATTGCTATAACAATCCTACTAGGTGATAATCTTCCCCCAATAACCTCTCTTGTGTGTGTTGTTAATAAGATGACAATCGTAATTTGGTTGACTATTCAAATCTGAATCCAACTCCGTAAAGTTCTTCATTTTGTCCCTAGGGGGAGGAAAAATGATTCAACAAGCACTCCAAATCTTGTAGCTGCTACAACCGATAATCTCTCTAGTTTGGATATTTCTGATATGGAAACTAATTCCAAAGATGAAAGGAAAACTGAGGAAGTTTCAAACATGGCTGTTTCAAACTGTAAGTGCGGAATGCCTCTCTGCATATGTGCTGCCGTTCTTCCTGATCCACTGCCAGAGGTGAGAGTATAGAAGAGAAAGCCTCCTTCTCTCTCACTTGCTCTCTTCCCCCCCCCCAGTTGCCATTTTCTTGTCGTTTTCCATGTACAACTTTGCCGTTGCAGGTCAAAATGTCAAGTGTTCCTCCCCCACGGCCAAACACCAGAATAGTCAAAGCAAACAACATGCAGAAGACTGATGTTCCTCTCTCTAGAAATGTTGCATCCTCCAGCAATAAGCCCAGGTGGTGGATATCTCCCTTCTGGTGTTTCTCTGATTGATTTTATATTTTCCACCTGTATCTGATAATATCTCTTTGGCGGACTCAAAAAAAAGTATATTCTTCAATGCGTATCAACAAACTAGTAGCAGGGACCAAGATCGTGGGAACTATGAAGTAAATGGCGAAGTATGTGACATTCATATATTTATCATAGTTATGCAGATAACGAATAATAATCAGTGCTAATTTTTCATATTCATTATATTAAGGGTCTAAGAGAGGCTATCAAATATGGTGACTCCACAGCTGTCAAGAGGCTTTTAGAAGAGGTATGAAATCCTTTGTGTTTAGGGTTTAGGATAATCCCAATGACTTTGACTAAATGGTAAGGAATTCTTTTAGGGTTTATGGAATGATGGGTTTACGTCTTATAAGGAAACCTTTTGAGGGAATAGGGTTTGATGTGATGTTTTTCTCATGAACAGGGTGTAGATCCGAACTACCGAGATAGACAGGGTTTGTCCTTGCTTCATTTGGTAAGTTCTAGATATTCAATTTAAAAATAATTGGATTTGATGTTTTAGTATATTATATTTATGCCCTTTCCTCGTGTTGTATATATGCGCAAAATTTATGAATTTGCCGGAGTGTTTTTGCTTTTAATGAAGCTTTTCCTTTTCCAGGCGGCGCTGTTCAATCAGACTGAAATTGCACTCATTCTCATGGACCATGGAGCGAGTCTTGAGTCCAAGAATGCGCAAGGTCATCTCGAGTTCGCGTTCAATCTGTCCTTTATGAACCGTTCAGTCCTTCCATTGGTGATCAAGTAGATACAAGTCTTTCACTTTCGGCAAGAGAAAATAATGATTTCTCTCTTTAGGTTCATGAACTCATAATGACCAGTCCCGGGACTTAATTATGCGGTTGAAAATCTTAGGATTATGAACCCTAAAATCCTCCTTCAAGCTAGTCTCAGGTGATAAATTATATTGAAGTTTTTCGCTTTTTCTAAGAAAAATATAGGTTCTTGGCTCTCTCTCTCTCTCATCTAATTCTCTCTCTTTCACTCCCTTACAATAACATTCTCTCTTCAAGTTCCATTGTCATATCTCTCTCTACCTCGGTTCATGAAGTTAAACTCACAAATCTAGGGATTAGATTTCGATTTACCTATGCCCTTGAGAATCTTTGGGTGCTTAACCTGAAAATTCTCCTCCAATATATCAGAGTCATCCTCTTTGCTTAAGAGAAATGAATTAGCAGAGCTTACAAATTTTGGGATTGTGAGCAATTAAGTCATCCTTCGAACCAGCAATTGGGGAGAAATCAGATGAAAATCTTTCACTTGCTTCGGTAAAAAAAAGGTTTTTGACTCTCTCGCTAATCTGGGTTTTCGATCTGGATTGAGATATTACTTGAAATTCTTCGGATATAGAGCCCTAAATTCGTCCAAGTACCTAGAAATCCGGTTTTTGTCTAGAGAAAATAAAGGTTTTTGGTTTTCTCTCTCTGGCTTCGTGAAGTCGCCCCTAATTGACGAACTCTATTTTTTAATCTGGTTTATTTGTGGTTTACTATGGTTATCTCAGGGGAGACGCCATTGGATTGTGCTCCCACCATGCTACAGTTCAAGATGCGCCAAAAAATGCAAGCTGGCCCTTGAAGAGCTGCCGTTTCTAGAATTTATTAAATCGAAAGGTAAATTCTCCTGGTAATAATTTTAGGGTTCATCGGAACGCAAGATCCATTCGTAATTGAGTTTGATTCGTGTCTGTTGCTTCAGATAAAGAGGGAGGATGCGCCATAAAATGCTGAAAAGCTTTTGTTTCATGAACTTGTCGAACAAAAAGGTATATTCTATAGGTAATCTTTGAAGGGTTCATCTGACTTCAGGATGGCTTTCTTGAGCGCAAATATCCATTCATAATTGAGTTCTCTCGTGTTTGTTACGTCCTAGAGAGAGAGAGAGAGAGAGACACTTGATTACAGCTTCTTGTAGGAAGAATCGACAGTGTCTACTGTCTTGTGATCGAGTGAAAACTGTGGCCTAGAGAGAGAGACTCTAATTGAAGGCGTCTACTGTCTAGTGAAAGTGTTAAAGGGTTGTGTCTACGTAGAGTAAAAACTGTGGTTTAGAGAGAGAGATAAGCTGGCGCAGGAAGAGAGATTGAGCATCTTTTATTTCAGGGATACCGGGGATAGTGTAGTCCTCAGAATAAAAACTGTGGCTAGAGAGAGAGAGAGAGACTTATCCTTCACTGCAGCTGGGTACCCATACTCCCCGGGACAGCCAGCGGATCGGCGGCGCCGCTGCGGCAGAAATCAAAACCGTACCAGACACCAGCGGGGATGGGGACATTGTACACGAAGGTGACGACGTAACGAGAGTCCCCCGGTACGTAGAAGACCTTAACGGACTCCGGCGTCCATCCATCGTAGCCGCCGCGAGAGAGATATAAATAGCAGGTTCGCCCCCCGCACGGACCCCAAAGCTTGAACGTGTCCGTCGAGCACCGCTCGAACGCTTTGGATGCCGGATCGTCCAGCCGGGGAACGTAAACCTGCAAGCAGATAATTAAAAGCAGATTTTAATGATCGGTTCTCCCGATGTAGGGAGAGCGGTGACTGAAATTCCACGATGTCATTGAGTTTCCAGAACTGAAGTGATTGGAGGGGGAAACCGGAAACCCTTGGGGGTTGATTTGCCGGAAATCAGAGGATTGGAAACTGGAATTCGAGACTGCTCTTGAGTGGGGAAAGAACTGAAGAGATCTAAAGAGAAATGCTAGTTGATTGATACGCTGGAGATTGGTGGGACCGGTTAGTAAATTCGGTGTTCTTGACTTTTTGGAAGGAAATTTGAGCGTGTGCTGAATATAATTGAAGAAATTTCCCCGGAAAATCCTAGTTGATTGGATTGGTGGAGATCAGCGGGGTGGATGCTAGAATTCGGTGTGGTTCTTGAGCTTAAGATGGAAATCTGTGCGGTTGAGCAGAACAATTGGAGAAATCTAACTGGAAAACTCTAGTGACCAAGCCGACCGATGCCGGATGATGAATTCGGTGATATTCTAGAGTTTTTGGATGGAAATCTGAGCGTTTGGGAAGAATAATTGAAGAAATTTTAGGGGAAAACCCTAGTTGATCAATTTTGTGAAGATCTGAAGATCAAATGGTTGAATTCAGAATTGTTCTTGATTTTTTGGATAGAGATCAATGAGTGTGGGGAACAACTGAAGAAATCGAAGGGGGACACCCTCGATTGATTTCTTGGAGATCTGAAGGTCAAGTGCTGCAATTCAATGTTGTTCTTGAGTTTCATGGATGGAAATCTGAGCATTTTAAAGGAAACAGTGAAGAAATCTCACCATCAAACCCTAATGCTTGATCTAATGGGTATCATCGATCGGATACCACATCTTGGCGTTGCTTTTTAAGAGTTAAGAGTTCAAGTACGAAGATCTAGACACTCATAAATCGAGGGACAGAGAGAGAGATCAGGATCTATATGGAAACCGGAACTCTGTAGAGAGCATTTTTTAGAGACAGATAGGTAGAGAGAGAGAGAGAGAGAGATCAGGATCGGTATGGAACCCGGAATTGTGTGAAGGGTATATTTGATAGAGAGAGAGATAGAGGGATGATACCACCACCAGGATAATTTCGGAAACTTCTACCATCTTGTTTATTCAACCTAATCCCGGAAGTTTGTAGAGAGAGAGGGGGGGACTTATATCAGGATATTCGTGAAAGATTCTATCATCTTATTTCTTCGAGCAAAACCTGAAATTTGTAGTGGAAATTTTTCAGAGAGAGGGAGGGGTGATGATTTCAGGATCTTTACAGATAATTCTACTATATTATTTTTAGTGGGGTATTTTGAGAGAGAGGTGATATCAGGGTCTTTCTGGAAATTTCTACTATTTTATTTATACCCCAAATTCGCAATTTTGTAGTGGGTATTTTAGAGAGAGAGAGATACAGATGATATCAGGGTCTTTATGGAAATTTCTACTATCTTATGGCCAATAACCGGTAATTTGTTAGAGTCCATTTTTGAGAGAGAGAAAGAGAGATGGTTTCGGGATCGTTATGCAAAATCATATTTCTGACCAAAAAATGGAATTTTTTATTGGGTATTTTTGTGAGAGAGAGAAAACCTGGTTGTGGTAGAAATCGCCGAAGAAGAGGCTGATGGCATCGTGAGTGTATCTGGGGGATGAACAGCTCGTCTTGATGCTCACCGTGTACGAGCACGCGTTCTGTGCCGTCTCGTTCTTCTCCACCTGAAAAGATCTTCTGGGTTCAGACGGCGAGAGAGAGAGAGAGAGAGAGAGAGAGGAGAGAGAAATAGAGAGGGATAGTCAACCCACCTGGAATGGGGGCTGGAGAATCTCGGGAACGGCAGATCCGTGGAGAGGGAAGAAGAAGATGCAGGCGAGGAGTAGGTGGAGTCGATTACCCATAGAATAAAAGTCAGTGTGGAACTTGAAAAGCAGATTGGGGCGAGTATTATGTTCCTACTGTCTTGCAATTCACAGATTTAACGTGACGAGAGAGGAGGAGAGAACGGAACAAAGGTAGATATATACATGGGATAGATGGACAACGGATGGATGCGTAAATGAATTGACGGATGGGATGGATGGATGGCATAAACGTATGGACATTTTAATATAAATGAATGGAAGCATGAATAAATGCACAGATGGATGGGTGCATGGATAGATGGTTGGATGGATTCATGGATTGAGGGATAGACGGATGCAAACATGAATGGATAAAGTGGATAGATGCGCAGATGGGTGGTGCATGGTTAGATGGTTGGATGGATGTATGGATGAACTAATTGATGGATAAATGTGTGGGTTGATGAATGGATGGATGTATGGATGCACTAATTGATGGATAAATGTGTGGGTTGATGGATGGATGGATAAATGGTTGGATAGATGAATGGATAATGCATGAATAGATGGGCTAATGGATGGATAGTATGATGGATTGATGGATAAATGCATGGATGCATCAATGGGCAGACCGATAGACCATGGTTGAAAGTGGACACATAACCTTTTTATCAAAAGCACATGTCTTGGGAAAATTTATGAACTACTTGTTTTTTTGTTAGAAAATGATAAATTTCAAAATGGAGTAAATTCTTATGGGAATCATGGTAGTATAATAAAGAGTTGATGTATTTTATGGAAATCATGGATATGGAAAATATTGAAATAGAAAGATACCATGATAGTAGATTTGATGATGACATTTATGATACTACCATGTTAGGGCATACGAGATGGATGTGATAAAATCAATGATCTTTGATGTTAATTGGTTTAGACAAATACTACTCTCATAAAAGTTTATAAAATGATATTTGCATTTAAATTAGTGTTTAAAAATGATTAATTCTATGATTGCTATATGACAAGGAAATGTTTCAAATTTTGTTTCTATTATTCAAGTCAAAATTTCTCAGAGGTAAGTATAAAAGTATTAACTATAATTAATTATATACAAATCGTCAAATGGGCCCTTGGCTAGAAAATGACCAATATGCCCCCCAGTCCTGAGAGCCCCAATGGCAACCCGAAAGGATGGTGGGGGTCGGGAGAAGGCATCTAAGGTCTTAGATCACAAAGAGCTGAGGATAGGGCCTAGGCTAGAAAATGACTGAAATGCCCCTGAGCATAGATTTTCATTATTTACACAACATTATCATTAAAAAACGCAAATGCTTGACATATATTTTAAAATTATTGATCTCATTACATTAAATATATATCATTTTCTTGTGGAGGCTTTACACCAAATACCAAAACATTTGTGGCTAAGAGATCTCAAAGTATCGTGTTTGAATTTCACACTCTCCCTTTCATGGCGATTTACATTCATATATAAACTGTCCTAAAGTTACTTCCTATGATTTCAAGACATGAAATTCAAAAGGTCTTTTCTACTTTATGCAGTATGCAATCTATTCTTTAGATTTTTGGAATTTGAAACATCTATAGGTGAAAAAAAGGAATCTCTAGAATTTGTGAGTTTTTATTTGAAAGTAGAAAAAAACACAACATATCTATTTAAGAGATCAGTTTGAGTGTTTCATGATAATATGCAATCTTAACATGATAATACATGATTATTAATGCAAAATAATGCATAAAATATTCCATTTGTATGCATGTTATCATACTTTGAGTGCATTTCTATCATTTTATGCAATTTTAAGTTATAATATCAAAATACACTAAATTAGGGAGAATTATGCATAATTAAGAATATATTTTAGAATGGATTATTCTCATCTAAATTTGAGATTATAATTAGGTTTTAATGTTAAATAAGAAGAGAAAATGTTTATATACACATTTATTTTTCTAAGTTTTATTTTTCAAGAAGAAATGAGTGTATTTTTGAAATAATAATTCATACTCTTGTTATTTAAATATTTTAACTTTTTATAATGATAGATAGTTGAATTCCTGATCCAATGAAAAAAATCTGGATTAATTTGGAGTTGTACTTTGAAAGTTATGAATTTTCTAATTTTTAGGGATTTTTTTAGAATTTTTCTAAATTTATAATAAATTTCTAAGGATTTTACGGAATTAAAAATTGATTTTTCTAACTAAAACTCAATTTTTTGAATATTTTATAAATGTGCAGGTGACTTGGCGTGATCAGAGCTGTCCAATCGCGTCGCAATCGAATGGTCGATGCGGGCAATGATGTGGCAGCGTGAGGAGAGTCTGATCGCGTGGAATTCTAACCGTTGATCTTCACTTACGCGATGGGGTTCACCAGATCATCTTAATCTCGACCGTTGATCGCGAGAGTTATAACGGTCGAGATTAAATCGCGGGAAAACGCATCTGAGGCGTCCGATCGCAATCCAACGGATGCGTTTCAAAGCGTTTTATAACGCGCGGCGACGTGGTTTCATCTGAGGCATCCAATCGCGATCCAATGGCTGCGACTTAACGGTAACGATTTGCATTAATGCGATCAATCAGAGCCGTTAATCAAAGAGGAAACGCCCGATCGGATGGTTGATAACATGCAATCTTAACATGATAAAACATGATTATTAATGCAAATTAAGGCATAAAACATTACATTTATGTGCATGTTATCATACTTTGAGTGCATTTCTATCATTTCATGCAAATTTATGTTATAATCTCAAAATACACTAAATTAGGGTTAATTGTGATAAATTAAGGATAAATGATTTTATAACCTATCTTTACTTGAGATTATAAGTGGTTTTTAAAGTTAAATAATAAGAGAAATTATTTTTATAAACATTCATTTAAATTTATAAATGTAAAATCTTAAGGAAATGAGTGTATTTTTGAAATATAAATTAAATCTCTTGTTATTTAAATATTTTGAATTTTTAGAATGATAGATAATTAAATTTCAGATCAAATGAAAGAAATTTGGATTAATTTGGAGTTGTATTTTAAAAGATATGATTTTTATAATTTTTAGGGATTTTTCTAAATTTTCCGATTTTATTTTCTATTTAAAAACGTTTAAAAATAAATAAAAAATTCACAAAAAGCGCGCGGGTCCCACGCGGGTGCGACGTGGCACGCAAGGCCACGTGCGTGGTAGAGCCACGCGGACCCGCGTAGCGCCTACGTAGCGCGTATTATATATTTTATTTACATTACATATAGTATAAGAGGTTTTCGGCCTCCCGTATATCGGGAGGGTATTCGACCTCTTAGTCCGTCAGGGCTTATAAACCCGACGGATCGCACTCATTTTTTCCGTGTGGGACTAAGTCCCACACATTTTCTTTTGATGCAGGTGACGTGGACGCGTGCGGAGCGTTGGATCGAACGGCTGATCGATCGGCGAGCGTCGATCGCGTAGACGAGGGTCCACCAGATGATCAATCAAGCACGTGCGCAATAGAAGCGTTATAACGGATAGATCTTACGCAACGTGGCGCGACGAGGAGCATTGGATCAAAATCGCGATACAGACTGCGCGTCGATGCGGTGGACACGAGGTCCACCCGATCTTCGATCAACGCACGTGTTATAAAAAGAACTTAAGTGAAGCCCTGCGATTGATCTCGACCGTTCATCTGCTGAGTTATAACGGTCAGGATCGATCGCGATCGGTGGACTTCTCAAATCATCAAAACGCATCCTGAACGCTCGATGAAGATCCAACGGACGCCGTTTCGTGCGTTTTATAACGCCTCCACACGTGGCCTCATCTCACGCGTCAGATCGCGATCAGACGACCGGAATTTATCCGTAACGATCCACTCTCCGGCGGTTTCATCTGGACCGTTGATCGAGCTTAACGCACCGATCGGACGGCTCTCCCCATTTCGCCCTATAAATAGACGAGTTCTTCGTCGTTTTTATGTATTCTTGAGGGATTTGATCTAATCGACGCATCTAAACCCATTCTCTCTCGAATCTCTCTCTTGTAATCTCTTCTAGACTCGAAATCGTGTCCACGGAGTGTTTATAAGAGAGATTTCGACGATCGTGCGAGGAGAATTTGTCTCTTGAACATCGATGTTCACGATTGAATTCGCAGAATGAATAGTTGTCGATCCGGCGATCAATTGGATCGATTTGATCATTATCTCGGGTTAGAATACAAGTTTATCCTCTGATCTATCGTCATGTATCATCAATTTTAGGTTTAGGATTTCAATTTAAGTTTAATTTCATTTCAATTTCAATTTGTGTTCTTCGCGATTCCAAAAATTTCCTCCCACTTCCATCTTTGATTTCTCCGTGATTACTAATCCAAATCGAGCGATTTTTGATTCCACGGATAGATCTTTGAGTCTTCTTTGTAAAAAAAACCATTTTCTCTAATTTCTCACCTCATTTCATCGTCCAATTTGACCAAATTCCAAAAGATATCTCAAAAATACCTAAATTCCCAGTGGATTCGACCCTTATTTACCATTATACCCTTCAATTCTCTCTTAAACCCCCAAATTAGTAAATTAGGCTTTATTTTTGACACGAGACCATGTGAAATCGACGACCTTGCGGTCTCGTCTCGTCAACGGTTACGCCCAAAATCACTATTAATTGAGATGTTCTTCAACATTTTCATGTATTCTTGGATGATTTCGCTAAATTGATCTATCTACACACTTCCATCCTTGAATCTCTTGCTTATAATCACTTCTATACTCATTTCCGCATCCATGGAGTGATTGAAAGTGAGATTTTGTCGATCGATTAAGGAGAATTTGTCTCTTGAACACCGACAATCGTTTTCAAAATTGCGGAATGAAAAGCCTTGAATCCGGCGATTAATTGGATCATTTCGATCACTATCTTGGGTTAGATTATGTGTTTTTCCTCTAATCTTTCATCATGTATCATCAATTTGTAATTTAGGATCATTAATTTAGTTTAATTAGTCTTTTAATTTCGGATTTCTCTTAATCGCATTGAGAAATTTCTGTCTACTTCGCTCTTTGATTTCTCCGTGACTACTAATCCAAATTGAATGATTTTTTATTCTGTGAATTCGCCTTTGAGTTATCTTTCTAAATCTACCATTTTCCCTAATTTCTGTCACCAATTCATCGTCCGATTTGATCAAATTCCAAAAGATCTCTCGAAAAACTCTTATTTCCTTGTGGATTTGACTCATATTTACCATTACACCCCTCAATTTGAATTAAGTTCATAAAATTGGTAAGTTTGGTTTTATTTTTGACACAAATCGGTGTGCAATTAATGACCGCTTCGATGCGATCCGTCATTTCACTTTTTGAAATTTCTTGTCGAGATAGAGCGATAGAAATAATGGAATTTCACCAACTAAAGTTAAGGAGATGTATATTACTAATAAATTTCAACCTAACAACTAACCATCACTGCTCACATTGTCAATGTGTTAAGATTCCTTTCATATTCATTCTGCATAGTAGGTTTCAAAATATATCAAGTTTATTATATCACTGATTGAAGGAATTCACCAAAAAGACCTCATTGATGACATCATCTACACATAGTTATATTTTGAGGATGTCCTTGAAAATCTTATAACACATCATCTTGAATAGAGATATTTAAAAATATTTTCAAGTAGTTACCAACATCTAGAAAATATCAATGTGATCATTAATATTTATTCACATTGTCATCTCACAGAGTGATCATCTTTCATTTGATCATTAAAGGGGTGTGTGTGAGCCTATTTGGGTCGAATTGCATTATTGTAGTTACTCTCTCTCTCTCTCTCTCAATATATATATATATATATATATATATATATATATCGTCATATTTCGTATAGAAACAAAGCAAACCACTTCTATTCTCGGAGCGGAGATTCGACCTTCGGAGAATTTATCTTCAAAATCACTTTTTTTGTGTCCCTTTCATCTAGTGGTTAGGACATCGTCTTTTCATGTCGAGATACGGGTTCGATTCCCGTAAGGGAGCCTATTATTTTACTATCAAAAATAGATTTTGGATCCTAGATGTAGAAATATAATAAGGGGATCCCCTTATTCATCAAAAGGAAAGGAATGAAATTCTTGCTGATACAAGAGATAAAACTAAATAACAAAATTTACCAAATTTTCTTGATGTAGAGGCAATAAAAAAGGGCATAAGTAAATATATAACCTACAGAAAATGGGCCAATCCAACTAACCTTGCTTGCAAAATCGAAAGGGCGACTAGCTTATCTCTCCATTGAATCAAATTTGTTGAAGGTGTCTGTTAATGAGCCCAGGCTAAAGTTTCAATTGTTTCTGGCAATATCTGTGCCAGGAAATTAAAAACATAAACCCAGTAGCCCAAACAAGATGTCCAAATAAGAACATCCATGCCCAGACCGATAAACTATTCATACCAAAAGGGTTATATCCATTGATAATTTGTGAAGAGTTTGATCGTAGATAATCTCTTAACCATTCCATCAAATAAGTGGAGGATTCAGTAAATTGTGATCCATTACCTTGTCAGGTTAACTCATAATCTTGTGATTATTAATATGTCGAGTATGACTAGAATATGGATTATGAATAATTGATATAATAGTGATTATCAACCCTTCCATGATAGATAAAAAACAACAAAAATTGGACTTTTTATTTATTCTTACATATCCAATATTTCTGGAAAAAAGTACTCAAAAGAGAGCAGCGAGGCAAAATTTTGGGCCGAGCTGGATTGAACTATCGTAGACATATTGCCAACGAATTTACATTCTGTCCCCATTAATTGCTCGGGCATTAACCCAAGAAGAATCCATATCATATATAATATTGATATGGATATGGGCTTATCAATTGTTAATAAGCCACAATCAACTTATTTTCCCAGTGCCCTACCCCTAGGAAAAGTCGAATCCCCACTGCCTCCTTGAAAGAGAGATGTCCTAAACCACTAGACCATAGGGGCATACCTTCATGACCAGCATTATACTATGATCAATTTTTTGGAATTTTCAATATAATCTAAAAAAATCAAACTCATAATCTAAACAAATGTAAAATAAATACAAAATAATTGGTTGGATAATAATTCTAATTATGATAGTAATTTAACTAATGGTAGGATTAGATCTGAAGGACCCTTCATACTCTACTTTGAAGATTTCATCAACATTTGGAGTTTAGAAATGTTTCATTATCCAATTTTTATTAGATTAGCCGCAATCATACATTATATATTCATACTATTTATAATTCTATTAATATCATCATGTAGACTAGAAGAATCGAGTTGTTTCCCTCTCGATGATGAAGCTTATCCCCCATCGTCTCACTGGCTGACCTTGACCTATGTTATTTTGGGATCATATTTAATATTCAAAGTTTGCCTTGATTTGGTACTGCTCTCACAGCCCGCACCAAAATAGTGCTGTACCCCTAGATGTTCAGTCAACTGCTGCACCTCAACACATTTTGGGGAGAACCAGCTACCTCTGGGTTTGAGTGGCATTTCACCCCTAACCGCAGCTCATCCACTAATTCATCAACATCAGTCGGTTAATATTGGGTATATTTTTTGTACATGGCTCAGAGAGAGGGTTAGGAGTGTTTTCTTTCAGATAGCCTTTCTTAAGAATCTTTATCATAAGATATGATTACATAACACTTCTTTACTTATACACCAAAATCTCTTTCTACTAAGGTCAAACTAGAACCTACACGTGCAGTCAAACCTTATGTTTTGACTGTGACTTTTTAACCTTCGTTAAAACCTTAGGTTATTACTTCTCCCAAGCCCGCTCTACAACTCGCGTCCCTTGATTAGTTCTTGAGATCTGCCGATTCCAACTAAGGTCCATGTATGATCCATACTAGATCTGATCAATTGCCCATCCTACCTCCTCTACGTTCTTGATAGCCCATCTTTGTCTTAGTAGAGTCTTTCAGTGACATGTTTTGGTCCTCTTCCCCATTACATAGAAAAAGTGAGCCACTAGTTCAAGTACAAGATACTATCATTACCGCTTGGACAATTAGACATTCAACCCATAATTGCAATGGCCCAATTGCAAGAGCGGAGCTCTACCAACTGAGCTATATCCCCCTGAGCCAAGTGGAGCATGCATGAAGGAGTCATATGCTTCTTCTATTCTTTTCCATGGCGTCGCTGGGCCATTATGGACTTGAATCAAAGACCTCGCCCATGCAATCAGTTACGCTACAACGCTGGTTGCTCTAGCTAATTGTCCACCCTTTCCAAGTGTGATTTCTATGTTATGTATGGTCATGCTTAAGGGCATATCGGTTAACGTAGATTCTTTTTTTTTTATCAAAAAACCCCTTCCCAAACTATACAAGCTTCTTCCAAAGCATATGGCTTTCTAGACGTATATGATGATATCTAGAAAGATGGAGCTTATAGGCTAGGAGGGTTTCTTAACCTCTGCTTTTTTCTTCCCATCAGCGTCTTTTCACAAAGACTTGTTGTGGTAAGGGGGAAGGGTGGAGCAAGCAAAACACACTTGTAGAGTGTGTCCAAGAGTGCTTTCATAATGGGAAGTCCCCCTTTTATCCTCCTATTTTTCTCCATTTTTTGTCATCTCTTAGAAGTAATGTAGAAGTATGAGAACAAGATTCTGGTGTAGGTTTTGAAGGAAATAAAGATTCTTAAGAAACATAGGTTATGTTTACATAACAGATTCAATGGCGGATCAACTCCAACGTTGGGAGTTCCACCGGTAGAATTGACCATAGAAACCTGAGTGGCACTAATTGTGTTCTTTTTGGTTGATGCTCAATCAACCTACAATGCCTTGCTGCGCAGGGACTAGATACACTCCAACTATTCCCCATATATAAGCCTCTTCCTTAAGGTCACATAGATAAAAATACACACACACACACATATATATAGCTATCTTGTGTAAGGTCTCTACCTTGTTATATAAAGGAAAAAGACCCTTCTTTATTTCCTTGAAATCTTTATCTTCTCTCTCGAGTTTCCACATAGTATTGTTGGGTTCTGAGGATGATAAGCCTTCTGAATTTTTTTTTATCAAGACATCAAATGCAACATAATACATTGAATCAAACATTAAAAATATTGAGGCACCAAAGACAAATGATCCTATCATCTAGTATGTATGAGAAAACATAGTTATAGGCTTCCCTTAAAGGAGTTCTTGAAGCTATTCAAATGTCTAGCCTCTAGCGATATCCAAATGGTCTCTGAATGGTTAGATCTCCTCTTCAAAGCTCTTCACCAAGAGAGAAAGAGAATAAATGCAAGAATTCTCACAAGGCTTGCATGAGCACCTTGAGTTGTGGTCATTCTCTCCCTTTTTATAGACATTTAGTATGTAAATTTTTTATAAACACCCTCATACTTATGTCTATATCCACCAACATATATAGAACTTATGTGTGTGATCCTCTAGGTCAATATATCTCTCTAGTTAATAACTCTATGGGCCTAATAACATCTTATTGGTCAACCTTAATTAATTATCCGTATCAATAAATAGATTAATTAATCAATGATCGATTTCACCCAATCGATAGGTTGAGTTGCTAGCCCATTGGGTGCCAAGCTACTGATGGATACTATCTGACCAATAAGCTAATCACACTTTCATGTATCTCATTTATGTTAATTGAAATAAAATTTATTCATTGTCATTCCTGTGTAATGTTTGCAATGAAGTCCATGAGCATATATATAATGACTAAGTGAATTATGATGAGATCATAATACAGTGATCACTAGTCTTTAAACATATTTTCTAAACATTCATTTTCATGAGATATTTGAGAGGGACATTGAATTATCTGGAAAGAATAGCATTATTTGATCCGACTCATATGATGAGTATGACTGATCTTGTAGCCATCGGTATGAAGACACTAAGGATAGATAGTGGGTGCTCTTTGGAGAAAGAGTTCACTGAATTGATCCATGTAAATCCCTAAGCGGTAATTATACCTAACTGTTAATTATGTTGATTCATGTCATGGTTTTGTGTGTTGTCCTTTGACTTGAGAAACCAAATACATCTTGTGGATGAATGATCGTGTTTTGATTATGACTTACAAATCTCTAGCCATGGGATATCTAAAATGTCAAATATTAGATACGACATGAAGTCCATGAAGATGATTGTGCGATCAAGATGAGATCATCTACCATCAGTATTTGAGGAGATCGACTCAATGAATGAGATGCGATGAAATCGTTGACCAACGTAGTGGAAATATTAGAGAAAGAGTTCCCAATGATTGATGAAGCGAATCGGCGAGGTTGTTGAATACACATGGATACACATCAAAACATTTACCAAACTCACCAATTTACAGAAATAATCACAAATTAAATAGCATAGTGGTGAATAAGGGTCAAATCCACGGAGAATAAAGGCATTTTGAGGTATTATATGAAATTAGATCAAATCGAATAATGAAATGAGGTGAGAAATTAGGGTTTTTGATAAATTTTGGAAAGAGAACTCAAAGGCAAATCTGCATAATCAAAAATCACTGAATTTGGATCAAGATTTGTGGAGAAATTGACAAGCGAATTGATAACATGCATATTTAACTTAAGTTTTTATCTTATTTAACTAATATTCATGCTTATTTTATGTAATTATGATGCATGTTATCATAGTTTTATGATTTTCTCCATTGGTATGCCATTTTATTAAAGTCCATATTTATGCATCATT
Source organism: Lemna minuta (assembly GCA_024174645.1). Lineage (NCBI taxonomy): Eukaryota > Viridiplantae > Streptophyta > Magnoliopsida > Alismatales > Araceae > Lemna > Lemna minuta. The sequence goes on from CM044106.1 coordinate 16,194,514, forward strand.
TAGGGTTAATTATATGTTTTATTGATGTTTGACCCTTTTCAAGGTTAAATGATTAAAAACTAATCACTTTCCTTGATTTATTTTGACTGTATTAGATTATTAAAAGAATTTAGTTCAAGAAGAGAATGATGGGATGAAATAAAATAGAATTCTTAAGGGATTATTTAATATTATGATAAATTCATCCTAATTTCTTGCTTGAATTTATATTTTAGGTGGCATGATATTAAAGATGAAGAAATTTGTGATCCAATGGAGAAAATTTGAGTAAAAAAAGAGTTATATAAATGAAGATATGAATTTTTGAATTTTTTAGAATTTTCTGGATTTTATTTTAATTTTTCAGATTTAATTTCCTTATAAAAATCGCAAAAAGGGTGTATTTTAATCGCGCAGGACCCGCGAAGCTGACGTGGCATGTCACTCACATGTGGCGGAGCCATGCAAGGCCACGTCGCCACGTGAACATGTGGACACGTACGTGGACGCGTGGACATTTAGGCTGGCAGATGATGGGCCCACAGGTTGGTGGGCCCAGGTTAGAGTATTGGGGCGTACTTAGCCCATGAGGGCGACGCACCCCTTAAGGTGCTTCAACCTTATATACACTCTTATTTCCTTTCTTTTTCTCTGTGTGGGACTATGTTCCTTTTCTTTTTTGCAGGCGAGGTTGCGCATCGAGGAGCCTCAGATCTCACGCGCGAAATGAGGCGCGTTAATTGGGTGGACTCCGGTCCACCCGATCACGATCAAAGCAAGTGCGAATTGGTGAACCGTCGATCGCTTTAGTGACATCGGACGGCTGCGATTTAATCTCACATTCGGCGAATCATAGAGCAACATGTGGCCGCATCTGGATACTCCGATGAAGATCGGACGGCGGAAATCAAGAGGAGTGGGCCACGATCCCATCGATTTCGCGTGATCACAGCCGTCCAAATCTCCTTTAGCAAATCGGACGGACCATGTTTTTTGCACGAATTTCTCTATAAATAGATGTTCTCTCCCTTTGTAAACTTAACTTTCCATTGAATCGTGAAGAAACTAGCCGATTTTGGAGCAAAATCTTAAGTTCCTCGAGATTCCCCTGCGTTCTAGACTCAATTGCGATCATATTGAGGCAGGATTAATCATGAATCATTGCAAGAATCAATCGGAATCTGCGCTTGAACGTCGAACGCACACCAAAGAAGAAATTGAGGCAATACACTTCAATCGATGCGATTTGAAGCCCAATATTTACATCAATTAGGTTAGTAGTGTGATTCGATCGTATCCCTTGTAATTTATGTAGTTTAGATTAGATTTAGATTGGTAATTTCATTTTAGAAATTATATTTTTCATCGTTTTGCCCAAATGTGGGTGCTGATTTTTGCTGATTTTAAAACAAGGATTTCTCTCTGATCTTAAATCCAAATTATTTGATTTTAGTTTCATTGGATTCTTTATTTCATCAGGTTTCCATAGATATCTAATTCATAAAATTTCATCATCATTTGACCCTTCAATTGGGCATTTGACCATTGACTGTTTATTTTCAATCAAAATTTGGGCGTTGACTTGCGAGGGAAATTACTCTTAAAATACAAGGTGAAATTTGACAATTTTGGCTTTTTGGAATCCTCAAATCGTTAGCTTTCTATTCATATGTGAATTTATTAATTTGGATATCATTTGGTTAGTTAATTTGATGATTTTGACAGAAGTGTTCATTTCGAGATTTTTCTGATCATTGATTTTTAATAAATCATAACAAATCCAATTCTTCTCTAAAAATCAGGAATTATATATCAAAATTTTCCATTTTCTCTCGAGTTTCAGAAATATAATTTTCGTAATATTTTACCCTCTTTTTCTTTGCTGATTTTATAGAAAGTCTACATCTAGTCAAAGTCAACACTTTGACCATGAATTTTGACTTTTCTTCGTCAAATCATTTTCTAAATTTCTTAAAATATATTTTCTGATATATTATTATCATTTATATTAATTATGTATCACTCTCATTTCTTAAAATCCCTATTTAAATCTAAGTTTGACCAAGTCAACCCTTCGATCAAAGTCAATTGTGTTCTCTGTAGATGGACCCGATCTTTTCACTATAGTTAATTGCAGATTTAAGTCATTGTGAGTTCAGAATTATAAATTTTGTTTGAGCGAAGATTGTGTGTTTTCAACGATCGCTTAAATCGTTTTGTCACGAATTAGAGAGAATTTTTCAAATAAAAAGGTGATGAAAAATATAAATTAAAATTGAAAATGACTAAATCTACGATTTGAAATTGAAATCTAATGTTATAGGAAGAAATATTAAGACGAAAACAAGATAATGCTTGAATTGATCCAATTTCGTGCTGGATCAAAGGCTATTCATTCCGCAAATTCGAAGATGATCGTTGGCATTTAAGAATTGATTTCTCCTTATTCTCTCAACAAAATCTCACTTTCAAACACTCTATGGATGTCAAAATTGATCTAAAAATGATTGGAAGCAAGAGATTCAAAGATTGTGGTGTCTAGATAGTTCGATTACTTGAAGAACGTAAGAATGATTTACATTGTCGAAGAACATCTCAATTTAAAGGGCAAATTGGGTGTAACTGTTGGATCGCACTTTAATTCTTTGATCAATAGTTTTGATGAAACGTAGATATACGAACGATTAAGTCGTGTCCGTTAGATCGGAGATGGACCGCCGAGATCTCGCCACGTCGCGTGTGAAGAAGTAACTCGTGAAACACTCGTCGTTTAATCTTGAAGTAATGCTCCAGATGCATTTCGTTGGTTTTAATCTCACCCTTTATAAATCCTTAGATTGAAGGCTGAGATTAAAATCATTTTAAAATGATTTTCCAATGAAACAGAATGCGCCACATACCCTTTCACTTATGATCGACGATCGCGATTAAATCACGCAATCGAACGCTCCATACGACGCCACGTCACTTGCGCACATAAAAAAAAATAGTTCCACATGAAAAAAATCAAAGCAAATGTGCGTGAATATAAGGAGTGTGCGATTTATGAGATAGCGAAAATCCTTAACAAGGTGCTTTCTCATTAGTCACACACACACGCGAGCGCACACGTGCACACACATGCGTGTGCACACTCACATATGCGCGCACATTTACATTGTGTGACACGTGGTGTCACCGTTTTTGTCTGCGCCACGTTAGCACGCGATATAAATATTTTTTATTCATTTTAGTTCGAAATAAATCAAATTAAATTCATAAAAATTTTATAAAAATTCTAGAAAAATCCCTAAAACTTAGATTTTTTTTAAAAAAATATAACTCTATATTAATCCAAATTTATTTCATTAGATCATAAATTAAATTATCTATCATTCTAAAAAGTCATTCAATAAATAGAAAGACAATAATTTTTTATTTCAAAAATATACTCATTTGTTTTAGAATTTAAAACTCTAAAAAATAAAAGAGTGTAGAAAAAGCGATTTCTCTTATTATTTCGCATTAAAACCTAATTATAATCTCAAATAAAAATGAGGATAATCTAATCTTTAAAATATTTCTTTTTAATTTATCATAATTATCCCTAAATCAATGTATTTTGAGATTATAATTTATTTTTCATAGACTAAAAAATATGATAACATGCATTAGAATGGAATTTTCTATGCCTTAATTTTCATTAATAATAATATATTTTCATGTATAATTTGCATGTTATCAATGATTTCCTACATGTATCAGTAATAACTTGAGTGATCGATTAGGGTTTGATAGTTGACTATATCTTAAGTCATTGATAAGTCTTATACGGATGAAGGATTATGCATACACAATAATTGATGATAGAAAGTTTCTATAAGATAGTTCTTACATACTCCATATCTCGTAGTATACATGATGTAGCTTGGCACCCAACGAGCTGGCAATTCAACCTATCGATTTGGTTAAATAGATCCTTGATTAATTAATCTAGTGAGATATATGTGATGGACATTATGTGGCCTATGAGCTAATCACACTTCCATGAATCTTGTTTATGTTTATTGAAATGAAATTTATTCATTGTCATTCCTGTGTAATGTTTGTAATCAAGTCCATGAACATATGCAATGACTAAGTGAATTATGATGACATTATAATATAATGATCACTGGTCTTTAAACATATGTTCTAAACATGCTGTTTTGTGGGATATTTGATAACATGCAATCTTAACATGATAAAACATGATTATTAATGAAAAATAAGGCACAAAACATTCCATTTATATGATGTTATCATATTTTGAGTGCATTTCTATCATTCTATGCAATTTTATGTTATAATCTCAAAATGTGTTAATTTAGGGTTAATTATGATGAATTAAAGATTAAAGATTTTATAACCCATCTTTACTTGAGATTATAAGTGTTTTTAAATTTAAATAATAAGAGAAATTATTTTTATAAACATTCATTTAAATTTCTAAACTTAAAATCTTAAGGAAATGAGTGTATTTTTGAAATATAAATTAAATCTCTTGTTATTTAAATATTTTGAATTTTTAGAATGATAGATAATTAAATTTCAGATCAAATGAAAGAAATTTGGATTAATTTAGAGTTGTATTTTAAAAGATATGATTTTTACAATTTTTAGGGATTTTTTCTAAATTTTCTGATTTTATTTTCTATTTAAAAATGTTTAAAAATAAATATAAAAAATATAAAAAAGCGCGCGGGTCCCACGCGGGTGCAACGTGGCACGCAAGGCCACGTGGTAGAGCCACGCGGACCCGCGCAACGCCTACGTGGCACTGTATACATATATTTATTTATTTACTTATACTATATAAAAGGGGTCTTTAGCCTGCCCTATACGGGGAGGGTTATTAACCCCTTAAACTGTCGGGTGTTATAAACCCGACGGTTTGCTATATTATTTCCCGTGTGGGACTAACCCACACTCTACTTACCTTTCAGGTGACGTGGACGCATACGGAGCGTTGGATCGGGCGGCGCGTGAGATCTCGTCCGTCGATCGCGTGAGCGCGGTCCACGGATCAGAGATCAACACACGTGTCTTAAAGGTGTTATTATAACGGTCGGATCAGTAGCGACGTGGCAGCATCACAAGCCTCGATCGCGTAGACACGCGGACCATCCGATCAGATCAACGCACGTGTCTTAAAAGCCGAGTTATAACGGCCCTGATTTAATCATGCGTTTCTCCATCTGGACCGTTGGATCGCGATCTAAAGGATGGAATTTCATGCGTTTTATAACGATGATCCATGCGGCGAATCCGAAGCGTCCATTCAAGATCAGAAGACCTCAGATTAGTCGTAACAATTTGCCGTTACGAACGCATCGGGACCGTTGATGAAGCCTCAAATACACCGATCAGACGGTTACGCTTTTTCGCCCTTATAAATAGACGAGTTCTTCGTCGTTTTTATGTATTCTTGAGAGATTTCTCTTAATCGACGCATCTAGACCCCTTCTCTCTTGAATCTCTCTCTTGTAATCTCTTCTAGACTCGAAATCGTGTCCACGGAGTGTTTATAAGAGAGATTTCGACGATCGTGCGAGGAGAATTCGTCTCTTGAACATCGATGTTCACGATTGAATTCGCGGAATGAATAGCTGTCGATCTGGCGATCAATTGGATCGATTTGATCGTTATCTCGGGTTAGAAAACAAGTTTATCCTCTTATCTATCGTCATGTATCATCAATTTTAGGTTTAGGATTTCAATTTAAGTTTAATTTCATTTCAATTTTAATTTGTGTTCTTCGTGATTCCAAAAATTTCATCCCACTTCCATCTTTGATTTCTCCGTGATTACTAATCCAAATTGAGCGATTTTTGATTCCACAGATAGATCTTTGAGTTATCTTTCTAAAAACACTATTTTCCCTAATTTCTCACCTCAATTCATCGTCCAATTTGACCAAACTCCAAAAGATATCTCGAAAATACCTAAATTCCCTGTGGATTCGACCCTTATTTACCATTATACCCTTCAATTCTCTCTTAATTCCCCAAATTGGTAAATTCGGATTAATTTTTGACACGAGACCGTGTGAAATTGACGACCTCATGGTCTCGTCTCATCAATATTCGAGAGGAACATCGAATTATACGGAAAGAATAACACTATTGGATCCAACTCATATGATGAGTATGGCTGATCCTATAGCCATAGGTGTGGAGACACTAAGGATAGATATTGGGTACTCTTTGGCGAAAGAAGTCACTGAATTGATCCGTATGAATCTCTAAATGGTTATTATACCTAACTGTCAATCATGTCAATTAATGTCATGGTTATGTATGTGATCCTTTGACTTGAGACGCCAAAGACATCTTGTGGATGGATGATCATGTTTTGATTATGACTTACGAATCTCTAGTCATAGGATATCTAAAAGGTCATCTATTTGATACGACATGAAGTCTACAAAGATGATTATGTGATCAAGATGGGATCATCCACCCTCGGTATTTGAGGAGATCAACTCAAGGAATGAGATGCAATGAAATCCTTGTCTAAGGTAGTAAAAATATTTGAGGAGTTCCTAATGATTTTCTACACGCATCAGTACTAACTTGAGTGACCAATTAGGATTTGGCAGTTGACCATATCCTAAGTCATTCATGAGTCTGATGTGGATGAAGGATTATACATACATAGTAATCGATGATGGAATGGTTTCATAAGTGAGTTCTTACATACTCCATATCTCCTAGTGAACGTGGTGTAGCTTGGCACCCAATGGGTTGGCAACTCAACCTATCAATTAGGTTTTATCGTTCCTTGATTAATTAATCTATATGTTGATGTGGATAATTAATTAAGATTGACTAATGAGGTGTTATTTGGTCAATAGAGTTATTAACTAGTGAGATATATGGACCTAGAGGGTCACACACATGAGGTCTATGGATATTGGTGGATATAGACATAATTATGAGGGTTTTTATGAAAAATCCACATACCAAATATCTATAAATAAGGGGGAGAACGACTACAACTCAATGTGCTCATGCAAGCTGACGGTAACGATTTTATGCGGTCGTTGAAAACACACGATCGTTGGTCAAATAAAATTTAAAATTCCGAACTCAAAATGATTTAAATATATGAAATTAAGTACAATGAAAAGATCATGTCGAACCATAGAGAAGACGGTTGACATTTTATCGAAGAGTTGACTTGGTCAAACTTAAGTCGAACTAGGGTTTTTAAGATTGGAAAATGATATATTATTAATGGAAATAATATGAATATATGAGGGAAGATGTTTTAAGAATTTGAGAAAATTATTTGACAAAGAAAAGTCAAAAGTCAAGGTTAAAGCATTGACTTTGACTAGATGTTGACTTTCTATAAAATTAGAGTAGAAAAAGGTGGTAAAATATTACAAAAATTATATTTTTAGAAACTAGAGAGAAAATGGAGAATTTTGATATAAAATATGTGATTTTTTTGAGAATAAATGGATTTATTAAGATTTATTGAAAATCAGTAATCAGAAAAATCCCAAAATGAAGATCTTAGTCAAAATCATAAAATTGACTAACCAAATGATATCGAAATCAAGAAACTCACATGTGAATAGAAAACTTACGATCAGAGGATTCTAGAAAAACTAGAATTGTCAAATTTCACCTTGTAAATTGGGAGTAATTGCCCTCAAAAGTCAACGCCCAAATTCGAATTGAAAATGAACAATAATTGGTCAAATGTTAAATTGAAGGGCCAAATGTTGATGAAATTTTATGAATCAGATATCCACAGAAAGCTGATGGAACAAGGAATACAATGAAATTAAAATCGAATGATTTGGACATAAGATTTGAGAGAAATCCTTTTTAAAAAATTAGCAAAAATTGGGCGAAATGATGAAATTTCTGATTTCTAATCTCTACTTACCTATCTAAATCTAATCTAAACTACATAAATTGGAAGGATTAGGAAGGAATCACACTACTAACCCAATTGACGCGATGATCATGAATCAAATTGCTTTGATTGCTGCGTAGTTCTCCGGTTTCTTCTTCGACGCGCGTTTGACGTTCAAAGGGCGAATCCGACCGTTTCTCGCAATGATTTGTGATCAATCTTACCTCAATATGATCACAATTGAGTCAAGGAGTCAAGGGGATCACAAAGAACTTATGATTTGGTCCAAATATGCTTAATTTCTTCACGTTTTAATCAAAGTTTAAGTTTAAGGAAAGAAGAACATCGATTTATAGAAATTTTGACGCGAAAAATCCACGCCGTCCGATTCGCCGAAGGGGCTTTAGATGGCTGCGATTGCGAAAAATTGGTGGGCCACAATCCCACAACGTGGATTCCACTCCTCCTTGATTATCGCCGTTCGATCTTCATTGGAGTCTCCACATTGAGCCACGTATCGATTCGTGATTCACCGAGTGTGCGATTAAATCGCGAACGTTGGATTTCATTGATGAGTACGACGGTTGCGAATTACACACGTGCTCAGATGGCGATAAAGTGGACCGAAGTCCACTAGATCGACGCACATCGATTCGCGCGGTTTGATCCAACGCACCACGCTCCCCCACGTCGCTTGCGAATCACAATTTAGATGGCACTTAGTCCCACACTCAGAAAATGAACGAGAATCGTTGGATATAAAAGGTAGAAGGTGTTTAAGCCTTTGCGTCACCCAAATGGGCTAAGTACCACCCCCCCATGCCTTCCTTGGGCCCACTCTACCCGTGGGCCCACACACACACACAACCCGTCTGACTCAGCGCACCACGTAGGCGTCCACATGGGTCTGCGTGGACTCGTATGGCTCTACCACGTGTCTGCGTCGCGCCACGTCAGCTTCGTGCGGGTCCCACGCAAATAAACCCCCTTTGTGCGAGTTTTTAAGCTTTTAAATCTGAAATAAATAGCTGAAAATTTTAAAAATAAAATCCAAAAAAATCTCTAAAATTAAAAAATTCATAACTTCATTTCTAGAACTCCTTTTTGACTCAAATTTTCTCCATTGGATCACAAATTTCTTCATCTTTAATACCATGCCACCTAAAATATAAATCCAAGCAAGAAAATATGATGAATGCACAATAATATTAAATCAACTCTTAAGAATTCTATTTTGCTTCATCCCATCATTATGTTCGTGAAATTTATTCTTTTAATCATCCACTAAAGTAAAAAAAAAAGGAAAGTGGTTAAATTTCAAATTATTTAACCTAGAAAAAGATCAAACGTCCCTAAATAATACAAAAATATAGAATTTAATAAAATGGCATACCAATGGAGAAAATTCATAAAACTATGATAACATGCATCATAATTACATAAGATAAGCATGAATATTAGTTAAATATGATAAGAATTCAAGTTAAATATGCATGTTATCACAAGCCTTGTAGGAATTATCTTGTTTCTTCTCTTTCTCTCTTTGTGAAGAGCTTTGAAGATGAGATCTAACCATCCAAAGACTATGTAGATACCGTTAGAGGTTAGAGACTTGAATAGCTTCAAGAACTCCTTGAAGGGAACCTTTCAAGTTTGTTTTCTCATACATGTCATATGATAGGATCATATGTTCTTGGTGCCTCAATGTTTGAATATCCGATTGAATGAATTTCGCTGCATTCGATGTTTTGATTAAAATTTAGAAAGTTTATCAACCTGAGTACCCAAAATTTTATTCTATATTAAATGATAGGATCATCTAAAATGGATGATGAGATTATCTATTCTTGGTGCTTAAACTTTGCTAAATTATTTGATTCAACTTCTTCTGCTGCAATCACTATTTTGGTAGAAAATTTAGAGAGATTGTCGAAATTCAAATCCCATCAAGATAATAGATGATGGAAAACGCTAGGACGTGGACAAATGATACTAAATATAGTTCACCCTCGTCCAATGGAACTAATTATTTTGCGACATGATGATTGATCAAAGGGATCTCAAATCATAACATCACTTGACATTAATATGTTGAGAATACGGAGGGTTATGGCTTTGATACCATGTTGACTAGAAAAAAAACCCAAGAATTCTATGCTTAGGAAGAGGGGTTGATAACATGCATATATAAATTAAATTCTTATCTTATTTAACTAATATTCATGCTTATTTTATGCAATTATGATGCATGTTATCATAGTTTTATGAATTTTCTCCATTGGTATGCCATTTTACTAAAGTTCATATTTTTACATTATTTAGGGTTAATTATGTGTTTTCTTGATGTTTGATCTTTTGAAAAGTTAAATAATTGAAAATTAACCACTTTACTTGAGTTTTTTAACTTCAGTTGATAATTAAAAGAATTAATTTCAAGAAGAGAGTGGCGGGATGAAAGAAATTAAAATTTTAAAGGGATTATTTATGATTATTTTGAATTCACCCTATTTTTCTTGTTAGAATTTATATTTTTAGGTGGCATTATATTAAAGATGAAGAAATATGTGATCCAATGGAGAGAATTTGAGTAAAAAAGGAGTTATATAAAGAAAGATATGAATATCTGAATTTTATGGAATTTCTAGATTTTATTTTGATTTTTCAGGCATTTTCTGGATTTAATTCTTTTACAAAAAAGGGGAAAATCCTGGGGAGAAAATTTTGGGATTGTGGCCCACTTAAATCGCGCAATCTCAGCCGTTGAATCATCCTTCAACGAATCGGACGGTCCGTGATTTTCGGGATGAAATTTCCTATAAAAACTGATATTCTTCATTTGTAAACCTAGCTCTTGATTGAATCGTGAAGAGATTAACCGATTTTGGAGAAAATATTGAGTTCTTCATGATCCCCCTGCGTTTTAGACTCAATTCCGATCAGATTGAGGCAGGATTGATCACGAATCGTTACAAGAATTGATCGAATTCTCCCCTTGAATGCCGAACGTACACTGAAGAAGAAACCGATCAAATATACTTTAATCAACGTGATTCGGAGCCTAATCTTCACGTCAATCAGGTAAGTAGTGTGAATCAATCATTCCTCTTGAAATAATTTTAGTTTAGATTAGATTTAGATAGGTAATTTCATTCTTGAAATTGAATTATTCTTCATTTCACCCAAATTTAGGTTCAGAATTTTGCTGATTTTGAAACACAGATTTCTCCCAGATCTTAAGTTAAAATCATTTGATTTTGGTTTCATTAGATTTTTTGTTTCATCAGCTTTCCATGGATAGGTAAATTGTAAAATTTCATCATCACTTGGCCCTTCAATTTAACGTTTTACCATCAACTATTTATTTTCAATCCGAATTTGGGCATTGAATTGCAGGGACAATTACTCTCAAAATAGAAGGTGAAATTTGATAATTTTAGTCTTTTTGGAATCCTCTAATTGTTAGCTTTCTATTCATATATAAATTTCTTGATTTGGCTATCATTTGGTCAGTCAATTTGATGATTTAAACCAAAGTGTTCATTTTGGGATTTTTCATATCTTTGATTTTCAATAAATCATAGTCAATCCATTTCTTCTTAAAAAATCATGAATTATATATAAAAAATTTTTGTTTTCTCTATAGTTTCTGAATATATAATTTTCATAATATTTTACGTTCATTTGGTCAGTCAATTTATGATTGAAACTGAAGTGTTTATTTCGAGATTTTTTTTCTGATCTTTGATTTTCAATAAATCATGATAAATCCAATTCTTCTTTAAAAATTATGAATTATATATCAAAAATTTCTATTTTCTCTCTAGTTTCTGAATATATAATTTTCATAATATCTTACCCTCTTTTTATTTTTTGATTTTACAAAAAGTTAACGTCTGATCAAAGTCAATGCTTTGACTTCGACTTTTGACTTTTCTTTGTCAAATAATTTTCTAAATCCTTAAAATATCTTCTCTAATATATTTATATCATTTCCATTAATAAAATAACATTTTCACTTGTTAAAATCTCTATTTAAACCTAAGTTTGACCAAGTCAACCCTTCGATCAAAGTCAACCGTGTTCTCTGTGGATCGACCCGATCTATACACTATACTTGATTTCATATTTTTGTATTTGTGAGTTTAGAAATATAAATTTTGTTTGACCGACGATTGTGTGTTTTCAACGACCACATAAATCGATACGTTAGGGGTACATGAGTTTATATAGGAAGAGAGAGAGAGAGAGAGATTGAATGGTCTTGATGGTCTAGGCTCTTGATAACACCTTTAGATAGTCCTAATTTGCAAGATGGGTACAAGTGACAATTTAATGAGGCACATGAATTATATAGAGTTATATTTTCATCATTTATATGGACTATGTACTATGATGCGAGATCTAATATTGTGCATTGATTTTTAATTCTTTTTTGGTTTACTTCTATGCAAATAAGTTGATAATTTTCAGGGTAAAATAGCCACATTGATACTTGATAACATGCAATTTATACATGAATTTACATGATTATTAATGCAAATCAAGGCCTTAAATATTCTATTTGTATGCATGTTATCATATTTTAAGTGCATATCTATCGTCGTATGTATGTATTTTCATGATTTAATGATAAGAGAAAATATTTTTATTTACACTCATGAATTTTTTTAAGTTTATTTTTTAAAGAGGAATGAGTGTATTTTTGGAATTAAAATTAATTATCTTGTTATGTAAATATTTTGACTTTTGAAAGTTATGAATTTTCTAATTTTTTGGAATATTCTAGAATTTTTTTGAATTTCTTTAAGCTTATTTTTTATTTTAAAATAATTAAAAAAAATTAATCGCATGCTGATGTGGGGGAGCATCGCCACGTGGCGACACGTGTACATGTGTGTATGTTTGTGCGCAAGTGTGCGCTTGTGTGCGCGAAAGTGATTAGTGGGCTTAAGCATTTATTAAGAATAACGTTGACCCATTAACATCGCGTATGTTATATACGCGTTAAATCTCATAATTTATATCATGTGGGACTATGTACCTTTCTTTTTTATTCGTAGGTGATGTGGCGCAACGAGAGATGTTCGATCACATGGTTTAATCGTGATCGTCAGATTTCACTTACTCAAGGGGGTAACTGGTGGCATCTGATTAGGCAACGATTTATTTTGAAGATGATTTAATCTCAGCCTCTCATCTCAGGAGTTGTAACGGTTGAGATTAAATGCACCCGATGGACACATGGAATCATCTTAATTGCTCGATGAAGATCAAACGATAGATATCAAGCGATGCCTCTTCTTCAAGCGTGACGTGGCAAAATTTGGATGCTTCATTGTCGATCGAATGGATGCGAATTATAAACGATGATTCACGAATCAAAATTCAATTTGCGACATTGACCAAAGATGAAATGATGCATCTGACGCTTACGCCAAAAATCGACTATAAATTCAATTGTTCTTCAACAAAAAATCCTGTTCTTGGATTTTGAGCAAATCAAACTATTTAGACACCACAGTACTGGAATCATTTGATTTCTACTTCTTCTAGACTCATTTCCACGTCTGAGGAGTGTTTGAAATTATGAATTAGTTGAGAGAATCAGAAGAAATCCCATCTAGAACGTTAAACTTCGTTTTCGAAATCGCGGAATGAAAAGCCTCGAATTCAGCGACTAATTGTATCATTTTGAGCACGACTTTGGGTTAGATTGCATGTTTTCATCCTAATCTATCTTCTTTTAGAATTAGATTTTAATTTTGAATTGTAGATTAGTTTAATTTTAGATTTAATTTCAGTTTTCATCTATTTTTGCGATCGATTTTCTTTCTCGATTTCAATCTTCAATTTCTCCCTGAATTCTAATCCAAATCCAGTGATTTTTAATTATGTGGATTTGTATTGGATTATATTTCTTAATTTACTAAAATAACTAATTTCTCACCTCACTTCATCGTCCGATTTGATCAAATTTTAAAGATATCTCAAAATTTCTCTTATTTCTCTGTGGATTCGACCATTATTCACCACTATACTATTTAATTAGTGATTTAATCTTTAAATTGGTGAGTTTAGAACTTGTTTTTACACGAGTTTGTGATGGATATTATATGGCCTATAAGCCAATCACACTTTCATGTATCTTGTTTATGTTCATTGAAATGATATTTATTCATTGTCATTTTTGTGTGATGTTTGCAATGAAGTCCATGAGCATGTGCAATGACTAAGTGAATTATGATGAGATCATAATATAGTGATCACTAGTCTTTAAACAATCCTATTTGTGGGATATTTGATAAGGACATCGAATTATCCGGAAAGAATAGCACTATCTAATCCAACTCATATGATGAGTATGGCTGATCCTATAGCCATCGGTGTGGAGACACTAAGGATAGATAGTGGGTGCTCTTTGGAGAAAGAGTTCACTGAATTGATCCGTATGAATCCCTGAATGGTATTATACCTAACTGTCAATCAGAGTTCACTGAAAGTTTCTATAAGATAGTTCTTACATACTCCATATCTCGTAGTATACATGATGTAGCTTGGCACCCAACGAGCTGGCAATTCAACCTATCGATTTGGTTAAATAGATCCTTAATTAATTAATCTAGTGAGATATATGTGATGGACATTATGTGGCCTATGAGCCAATCACACTTCCATGAATCTTGTTTATGTTCATTGAAATGAAATTTATTCATTGTCATTCCTGTGTAATGTTTGTAATCAAGTCCATGAACATATGTAATGACTAAGTGAATTATGATGACATTATAATATAGTGATCACTAGTCTTTAAACATATGTTCTAAACATGCCTTTTCGTGGGATATTCGAGAGGAACATCGAATTATACGGAAAGAATAACACTATTTGATCCGACTCATATGATGAGTATGGCTGATCCTATATCCATAAGTATGGAGACACTAAGGATAGATACTGGGTACTGACGAGACGAGACCGCGAGGTTGTCGATTTCAAGTGGTATCGCGTCAAAAATTATTCCAAACTTACCAATTTTAGGAAATTCACTCAAATTGAGGGGTATAATGGTAAATATGGGTCGAATCCAAAGGGAATTAAGGATTTTCTTGACGTGTTCTTCAAATTTGATCAAATCGGACAAGAAATTGATGGAAGAAATTGGGGAAAATGGTATTTTAAGAAAGTAGACTTCAAATCGATTCCACGGAATCAAAAATTGTCAAAATCGGACTTGATTTCGCGAAGAAATCATGAATTGAAGTGGAGAGAAATTTCGGAGCGGCGAAATCGCGATTTTAGAGGAAATTTAACAAAATTGAAATTGAAATCCTATTCTAAACAGAAATTAAACTTGATTGAGAGGTAAATCATGCAAAACCGCTTCCACTAAACTCGTTTTGCGATCAAATCACCGTGATTAAGCCGATTAATCGCGGAGAAAATCAAGAACGCCTCGACGAACTTCAAGCTGCGATTTCTCACTCAATGCTCCACCAAATCTCGACTTCTACCCCTCCTTGGACGCGGAAATTGAAGAGGAAGAGGAAGAACTCGAGAGAAACGAGTAAGGAAGGTGTCTAGACAGTCAATTAGATTGATTCTTACTCGGATGCTTAAGAACGTGAAGAACACATCTATATATAGGGCTTTTGATCGTAACCGTCCGATCAAAACGATCGACGGTCACGATCTGATCCGAAAATAAGCGTTTTAAAAACGCTTAAAATCGCGTCCGTTGGATCTTGATCTGACGATCGTGATGCTCCCGCTCGCTTTTAATCTGGGCCGTTATAACGCCTTGATTTACGCACGTGCTCTTGATCAGATAGGGTGGTCCGCGCTCCACACGATCGACGCTCCTCCGTCGGCCACGTCGCATTAGATCCGGCCGTTATAACTATCTTTAAATAGCACGTGTTTATATGATTGATCATGGTCCGCTGGCCCACGCGATCAACGCGTGAGATCCTTTGCTCTGCCCGATCCAACGCCCATCGTCGCGCCACATCACCTGCATCAAAAGAACGTGTGGAACTTAGTCCCACACGGAAAGAATTAAGAGACAATGTCGGGTATATAAGGCCTGACATTTAAGAGGGTTAATACCCTCCCCATCTAGGCGAGGCTGAAGAACCCTTTTAATATATATAGTAATAATAATATAATATAATATATACGCGCCACGTAGGCACTGCGCGGGTCCGCGTGGCGCTGCCACGTGGCCTTGCGTGCCACGTCGCATCCGAGCGGGTCCCGCGCCCCCTTTTTTTAATTTTTTTAATTTCTTTTTATTATTAAAAATCGAAAATAAAATAAGAAAAACTGTTTTAAAAATCCGGAAAAAATCCCTAAAAATAGAAAATTCATAACTTTTAATATATAACTCCAAATTAATCCAAATTTCTTTCATTTGATCCAAAATTTAATTATCTATTATTCTAAAAGGTCAAATTAATTAAATAATAAGAGTTAAAATTATTATTTCAAAAATACATTCATTTATTAAGATTTTAATCTTTAGAAAATAAAATGAATGTTTATAAAAGTTATTTCTCTTATTATTTTATCTTTAAAAACAGTTATAATCTCAAGAAAAATATGGGTTATCAAATTATGAAACTCTAATTTATAAAAAAAATTAACCCTAAATTAAAGTATTTTGAGATTATAATGACTTTTTAAGAGAATAATAGAAAAATACATATAAATATGATAACATGCATGTAAATGAAATCATTTAAGCTTTAATATGCATGAAAAATCATGTTTTATGATGTAAATATAGCATGTTATCAGGTACTCTTTGGCGAAAGAGGTCACTGAATTGATCCGTATGAATCCCTGAATGATATTATACCTAACTGTCAATTATGTTGATTCATGTCATGGTTGTGTATGTGATCCTTTGACTTGAGACGCCAAAGACATCTTGTGGATGGATGATCATGTTTTGATTATGACTTACGAATCCCTAGCCGCGGGATATCTAAAACGTCATATATTGGATACAACATGAAGTCCACGAAGATGATTGTGTGATCAAGATGGGATCATCCACCCTCAGTATTTGAGGAGATCGACTCAAGGAATGAGATGCAATGAAATCCTTGGCCATGGTAGTAGAAATATCAGAGAAAGAGTTCTCAATGATTTCTACACGCATAAGTACTAACTTGATTGACCGATTAGGGTTTGACAGTTGACCATATCCTAAGTCATTAATGAGTGTAATGTGGATGAAGGATTATACATACATAGTAATCGATGACGGGAAGGTTCCATAAATGAGTTCTTACATACTCCATATCTCCCAGTGTACGTGGTGTAGCTTGGCACCCAACGGGCTGGCAACTACCCCTATCGATTGGGTTAAATCAATTCTTGATTAATTAATCTATATGTGGATGTGGATAATTAATTAAGGTTGACCAATAAGGTGTTATTTGGTCTATAGAGTTATTAACTAGTGAGATATATGGACCTAGAGGGTCACACACATAAGGTCTATGGGTGTTTGTGGATATAGACATAATTATGAGGGTTTTTATGAAAAAACCTCATACCAAATGTCTATAAATAAGGGGAGAACGACCACAACTCAAGGTGCCCATGCAAGCCTTGTGGGAATTTTCTCCATTCTTCCCTTTCTCTCATGGTGAGAGGTTTGGAACTCCTTCAAGGAAACCTGTAAGTATATTTTCTCATACATATTAGATGATAGGATCATCTGTTCTTGGTGCCTCAACTTTTTGAATATCTGATAAAATGAATTCCACTGCATTTTATGTTTTGATCAAAATTTCAGAAAGTTATTGACCTCAGATCTCATCAGTTTGTGTGTAGTCAATGAACACATGAAATCCTTTCGTCAATACTCGTGCAAATTCCATTATATGCATATAAGTTAGCGTATCATTTGACAAGCAAATTTAAGCAACAACAGGTGTGTATATTTTGAAATAAGTGTGATAAAAATGAGCACCATTGATTCAATGTTATCTCACATCTTCGTCTATTTTGATATCTTGAATTGCATTTGATCATAAAAGGTCTTAAACTTGTGTTGCATTTGATCAATAAAACCTTTTCATTGACTACTCTTTGAAAAGAGGAACATTCTATTTTTTATGTTGACTTTCAAGATCACCAAATTATCTAATTTGTGATGTTTGACCACATATCAAAACAATAAAGCAGTTCAAAGCAAGTGTATTAGTTTATGCATCACCTTCAAATCATCTTATTCCTTCATATATCTACATACAACTAGACGAGCCATAAATATACTCCTATAGAGCATTAGGAACATAGTTCCATATTGAATAATATTCAAATTTTTAGAGCCAAGTATTGACAAAAAATTATGACATTTCAAGAAGTCCTTCGTGCAAATCCACTTACATCATTTTTAGACCCTTTTGTCAGCCATGAACCAAAATTGCACCACACATTCATTGAATAAGCACCCCATGGACACTTCATGAGCTTGCCTATCGCATCAGCTTGCTAGCTACATGCCATGTTGCCCACCTGCCATGTCAACCGTTATGGTAGTCCCCTTACTTTTTTATTTTTCCTTTTAAAACATTTGAAGAATGCAAAATTTTGTAAAAAATTTAATTAAATTTTTTTTAAAAAATAAAAGAAACTATTGACAATCTAAACTCTAGCCTTTGAAAATTCATTCATTTTTCAAAAAAATTGAAAAATAGAAGAATTTGTATTTGGTTTCAGAAAGTCGTGAGAAAAGTAAAGAAATCATCAAACCATGTAAAATGTATTCCCTTCTGAAAGTTTCTCAACATTTGTCCAAAATCCTAAACATACCCAAATTTTCCCATTATTTGTTCCATATTAGAAGGAGATTAGTTTCTTTCCAAAATCAATTCATCATTTTCATATTTTTTAAATAATGAAAAGCAGAAGATTATCAAGCCAAGAGTATTTTGATGAGTTTAATAATTTAGGTGGTTGTTTTTTATGTTGTTTATCTAATCAAGATGAGAAGGAAATCTAGTTGAGTCAATTGCAAGAGTGAGGTAACATAATATGATGAAGTCAGATATTTATCTCATATTTTATGCATTAGCATCATTGGAATATATACTAATCCATTTAAAGTAGTTTGGAAATATATTAATACAGCCTTAGGTGCATTTGCATACTAATGTGCATATATTGACTTATATACATAATTCAAATGTAGATTCTTAAGGGTTACATAAAAAAGATAACTTATCAATAAGAGGTTATTTATGTCATTAAGATTTATAAATAACTTCTTGATATGAGTCAACGCTGCAGAGGAATGACATTTTAACTTTTGAAGTGATTCATAGAAGGTTCAGTTGAAAGCAAAAAACTTCATTTAGCTTATTCGAATTTGAAAACCAAAATTATGTGGGGTATGATTAAGGGGTTAAAAAGTTAAAATTTTTGGCGTAAGTTGTGTTCTAAAAAATAGTACAAATCTTGTAGTGTTAAAATTTTTGAAAGTCCAAAAATATCTAAAAAAACTATAAAATTCAGTCAAACAAAGTTTTACACCATCCTCCCTCCTACGTGCCATTGTGTGAAAGTCAAAATTCCAATGTTTTTTAAGGACTTCCAGGCATGGGAAGCTTGTCAAGGGCCGTAGGCATCCATGAAATGACAACTTGATCTTTAATTTAGCATAAGCAACATGTAGAATCAATCTCTAGAGGAGGAACATTGGTAATCAATGAGAGCTTCCAAGAATTTGAAGGAACCTTATAATTTTTGCTTTCCATACTGAATAGCTTGCACCATTGAAGGTAGTGGCAAAGTTATGATCACAAAAAATATTTCATGAATCATCTGAATGAATGGAGAAGGCATAGCCCCCAAATCCCTAACTACAAGGGTAATTGCAATAGAGTGGAAGAACACTCATCACCCATGATTAAAAAAAAGAGTCGTCGAGAGGAGAGTGAAAGACTCACGCATAAATTTCTTTAATTTTTCTGGTTGTCTAGTAGTTGGATCACCCAAATCAGAGGTAAAATGAGGAAGATATGGCCAAATTATGTGAAAAATATCCCTCATGGCTAATGGGATGTTAGTAAGGCCCAATGATCATCTAGGCTTAAGCATGATTCATTTTCAAGAGATCATGGGTCTAGGGAGACTTGAAAAGGGGATAAAAAAGGTGAGATCTAATATCAACAATTTGATATTAGCATATACTGGGCCCTAGAAGACCCCAATAGAAGATTCGTAAAAACTTGTTGAAGAAAATTCAATAAGGTGTTAAAAAGAGATTGAACCATGAAATCTAGGTTATCCTATCTTTGAATATCATTGGCCAAGATGAGGCACCACAAAGAAGGTTAGGGTTTCAACAAAAAATAAGGCATCTAAAAGTTGATGCTTCCTCCTTCATAGAGCCCAAGGTTGTTGATGATGTTGTGATTAACTATCAGCTCTCTTGACAAAGTAGGACTCTAAAAGGAATCGTCCATAAATTTGAGCTAAGTAGCCTCAATTTGACGACAAATTTTGACTCATTTTCCATCAAATATGATAAATGAAAAGGCTCCAAAATAATTTTTGCTTATTCAAATTTGGACAAGAAAATGATTATTTTGATCTGTGAAGAAATTAAAAGAGGCCCAAAAGAGCTCCAAAATTTGTTGGAAAGATCTTAGAACAAGGCATGCAATGGTCATGACAGAAACAAATAAAGAAGATAGAATTAAAATGTGCCCATCCAGAAATCTTTTACTCTAATACCATACAAAACCAAAGTAGAAAGAAGGTTAAAATAGAAAAAGGGCACCCTTTCCATGTATAATGGAAGATAGAGCCATAAAAGAGAGAGATAAATGATGTGTGTGTGATTGGGCCAATTATTCACACACGCCTTCTCATAGAGAAGTATGATTATTACAATGATATTTGATGAAGTTGACAATAATCCATAGAATAAAATGATGATTGATGAGTAGATGATGTCTTTATGATGAAATTGATGAGGATAAGTTGAATATATGATTACAAAATGAATGCAAAGAAATGGTTATATTTTTTACCATCTGATCATATATGAAAGAAATTAGGATGATATTAACTAACACATATGTGACTTTATACTTTAATGATGATTCCAATTGTCATTGTCACTCCCAATATGAAGAAAGACATGTTTTCAAGATGATGATGCAAGAGAGTCAAAATGCTTTTAGTTTTTTTCCGTGGTGTGGTGGCTTCATTTGCATTAGACCTTCCAGGGATGTCATTATTTGTGAGATTTTTGTGCCAGCAAAAAGTGATGGGGGGCTACAACTTCTTCATTTCTTGTCAAAATGGTGCCAAGGCCTCTTAGGAGGGTTTTTTATGGATCTTCTCCTAGCCTGATCATGCATGGCCCAACGAAGTTTTCACTTGTCATTTTTATTGAATTGCTAATTTTTCCAACTTTGCGAAGAGAATTGCCGCATGATGGGAAGCAAAGTAGAAGCTTTGCAAATATAATCTAGGTTCAATTAATGAGAATCTATGTTTCCTCTTGTACATGATACAAATTTATTTATATATTTATATCTATGTATTTATCTATTATTAGTCTAGAAAAATTTTATGTGAAGCTACTCATCTATATATTCTTTGTTATTAGAGAAAAAAAAGAGTTTCGTGACATTTATGCATGAACTTGTGAAATTTTATTGGACAAGGTTCAAGATTACTCGTTTGAAAACAAAATGGACAAATTTTATCTAAAAACAAAATGAACATACAAGTTTGAAAGCCTATTTGGACCCAAGATATGTTAGGAATTATTTGATAGATGTGATGTGGCATGCAAGTCAATCACACTTCCACTTAGTATATTTATTGAAATAAAATGTATTTACTGTTATTATTGTGTGAGATTTATAATGAAGACCATGAGCATATGCAATAACTTAGTGGATTATAATAATATCTTAAAAAAAGATAATAATATCTTAAAACATTGACTTAGTGCAATGACTTAGTGGATTATATAATAATAACTAATATTTGAACATGAATTCTAAATATTCTTATTAGAGGGATATTCAAAGGACATCAAAATATCTTGAAAGAATAGGACTATAAAATCTAGCTTATGACAAGTATGGCTTATCTTAGGGCCATCAGTGTAGAGACATTGAGAATATGCAGTGGGTGCTCTTTGGAGAAAGGGTTTATTACATTGATCTATATGAATCCTTGAATGGTGTTATGCCTTATTGTTAATTAATTTTATTTATATCACAAAGACATCTCATTGATAGATGATCATATTTTGACTCTGACTTACATATTCCTAGCCAGAGGATATTCAAAACATCATAGGCTTTATATGATATAAAGTCCTTGAAGTTGATTGTGGAGTCAAGATTGGATTGTATGCCATCAATATAAGAGGAGATCGACTCAAAAAATAAGATGTGATGAAAACCTTGACTAACATAGTGCAAATATTAAAGGAGTAGTTCTCAATGATTTCCCCCATGCATGAATATTCACTTGAGTGACCGGTTAGGGTTTGATTGTAAACCACACCCTAAGTCATTCATGAGCCTCACGTAGATAAAAGACTATACATACACGATACCCAATAAATCCAATTACTCCATTGACTATAAAGTTCCATATGAGAGTTTTCCTACCCGCATCTCCTTGAGCAAGTGCTGTGGCTTGGCACCTAACAAGTTAACAACTTGACTTATTTATTGGGTTCAAATCGATTCTTGATTAATTAATTTGTATATTGGTATAGATAATTAATAAGGTTGACCAATAACTATTATTGAGTCTATGAAGTCATTAACTAACAAGATATATGAACATAGAGGGTCACACACATAAGGTTTATGAACGTTGGTAGATATAGATATAGTTCTGAGAATTTTTGTGAAAAGTTCACATGCCCAATGCCAATAAAATAAGGGGAGAATGACCGTATTTCAAGGAGCTCATACAAATATTTTTGGGAAAATCTCCCTTTCTTATCTCTATCTCTTGATAAAGAGTGCTGAAGAGGAGATTCAATCGTCCAATGATCATGTAGATACCACCCTAGAGGTTAGACACTTGAACAACTTCAAGATATCATTCAATCAACCTTGTTAACATGAATTTTTATCTGTAATAGATAGGATCATCAATTATTGGCACCTCAGTGTTTTGAATGTTTGATTAATTTGTTTTCTTGGGTTCTATGTTTCTATTAAAATTTTGAGAGCCTATTAGGTATCAAATCTCATCTTCATGGAGATAAAAAATCAATACTAGATTTTTTTAAAACTGGTCTTAGAGTAATCTTAGCCATATGTTGCTATAATAAGTGAAATATGGTATGTTCAATCAATTTCTATGAGTATGTGTCAATGACACAAACATCTAACAAAATGGATTCCCTATTTGCACCATCATTGAGATGCATTGTAAGAATTGAGGCATCAATGTGTGATATTCTATAGATTAATCCTACTTTTTATGAGTGGATCCCATATATTGATATGGATTTCATTTTATTCACAATATGATACAATAATTCACTTCTTAAAAGTCTTGTTTGGACCAATCGATGAGCCAGTTCCCATAGGGCCTCAAAAGTCAATCATAAATTTTTTGTAATTATTTGGGATTTAATAAAATATATCCTCCAACTTGAGCTGTATCGTGGGCCTTGGTCAATCAGGAGGGTATGTGAGAGATCATTTAAATTTTTATTAAATTTATGATTTAGAATATTATATTGGACTCATAATATCCTAAATAATGCAAAAAAAATGTTATTTTAATGATGCTTTTAATGTCCGTATTTAAAAACCTAATATCATCATAGTCACATGACAAAGTCAACGAAACTTGATAAAGACTTTTATGCATTAAATCAAGGCCAGCTGTGATAAATTGACGAAGCGAGCACAAATGGATAAAGCATTGAGACCATCTGTTTGCCATATAGGAGAATTTTTGTGTGTAAGATCTCGTCTTGCATCGATTTTTAGGACAAATAAATTACTCGGTGCCCTTCTGAGAAAAGTCGCTCACACGCGGCGCTTGTTGCTTGAACTTCTAGAAACTCCTTTGCCACCAATGCTAATAAGGGGTATGAAGCTTGACTTGTCATGAGGATAAAAAAACAGAAATTCAAGTTTTGAAGTAACATGTTTCTTAATCTAATGAAGCACATTATATGATAATTAAATAGATACATGTCGTCTTCCACCAATGCAACACCTCTGTACCCAATACTGGGGGGGGCTGTCGCATATAAGTCAAGCTCCTCCATCGGACCAACTCTTTGTGGTAGTTCAAACGAATCTAGAAATGCCTCCATCTCCGCTCGTAGAAACTCATGCCTCATGGATGCAGCAGAAATTTCAACGGACACATCCTGAAGGTCCCTAGTTAGTGAATATGATTCCATGATAGTTTGTACAATAGACAAAATCTCGTTCTTTGAGCCATGATCAATTAGGTGAAGCTTCATCGACGGATCAAGTAGAGAACCGATAGTAAAAGCCTCATTTTGTGCAAGTATTGACACATATTTTTCTAGCTTCACCTTCATAGCACCACATACGCTAGCTAAGGCGTTCCTTTGCCCAGTGGAGATAGACTGTCCAATTGGAAGTATGGATGAGTTTGAGATTTCTACTTTAATTTGCTCAAGATGCCTCATCAATCCTTTAATAATCAGTATGGCCTCATTTGAAGTCGGTGCCTTGCTCTGAATAGCAACAGAGGTACCGTCCTTGAGTGGTTTCAATAAGACTACAAATTTTTGTACTAGGTCCCATTCCGCATCAAGTAAAGTAGGTTTTCTACAAGCGGATGACATCATCACATCGATGACTATTCTCTTTTCAAGGCATTCATGTAGCATTTTGTAAATAGAGCTCCACCTGGTTGGGCAATCTAGTGGGATCCTCCTTGTATTGGGCATGTTTGACTGTCTACAATAAGAAAAATACTTATTTTCTTGCTTTGCCGATCCACGTATTGCTCTGACCACTTCTCTAAGGCGCCGAACAACATCTCCCAAGGAAATATCAGAAGGGACATTCATCTTGCCACCATTTTCCACACCATCAAGGTTAGTGATGTCTACTCCATCGATGAAAGTTGATTCGGGCTTATCTTCGACGACATCCAGTGCATTCAACCCTGCCTACATCGCTAAGTTAATCACATACACCATACACAAGACATGTCTTTTTGCACTGAAATGTGGATTCAATGGCCGCAACTCTCGCTCTAATATAGTCATCATTTTTGAACTATTAGAAGCATTATCCATCATAATAGCACAAACCTTTGCACTCAAATTAAATTCTACAAGAACCTCCAACACAACAGTGCTCAAGCACTCCCTAGTGTGTAATCCCTCCAACTGGCGTATATCAAGAACACATTCACACATTTTCCATTCCGCGTGCACCCAATGAACTGTGAGACCAATGAATGAAATTCAATTATCAGACGTCCAACAATCTTGAGTAATGGCCAGTCGATCAACACTCTCTAATCAATCACAAATGCTGGTCTTCAACTCCGCATTAAGGTTAAAAGCTTTTGCCTTCACGGCCCTTGTCGATGGAAGGGATATTTCCTCCTGTGCGACAAATCGAAGTAATCGTATGAAGTATTTTTACTCACAATATTCCATGGTGAGTGACGTGTCGTTTTCGTGCGTCGTTAAATCACAAAGACGATGGTCAAATAAAATTTATAAAACCGAACTCACAAAGATAAGATATAATAATCAAGTATTGTGTAAGTATCAGGTCGATCCATAGAGAGCAGGGTTGACTTTAATCGCAGAGTTGACTTGGTCAAACTTAGGTTTAAAAGGAGTTTTAAATAAGTAATAATAAGAAGTAATGAATGGAAATGATATAAATAGACTAAATAAGAAGTTTTAAGAATTTAATTCTCGGGTTTGACATAGAAAAGTCAAAAGTCAAAGTCAAAGTGTTGACTTTGACCAATAGTAGGTGTTCTGTAAAATCAGCGAATCAAAAAGAGTCAGAAGATTACAAAAATTAGATATTTGGAAACTAGAGAGAAAATGAAATTTATTGATATATAATTCGTAATTTTTGGATAAGAAATGGATTTATTATGAATTATTGAAAATCAATTATCAGAAAATCCCCGAAATTGACACCTCAGAGGAAATCTTCAAATTGAATGGCCAAATGAAATCCAAATCTTACAATTTCTATGTCAATGGAAATCTAAGAACCAGAGGAATCTAAAAAGACCAAAATAATCAAATTCTGATTTGTAAATCAAAAGTAATTGACCCCGAAAGTCAACGTTTGACTTCTGATGAAAGATGAACAGTCCTTGGTCAAACGTCAAATTGGAGGGCCAAATGAACTCGGAATTTGATAAATTTGCCATCCACGGAAAGCTGATGAAAGGAGGAATCCAATGAAATCAAAATCAAGTGATTTGGAATTATAATCAAAGAGATATCCTATTTTCAAAATCACCAACTTTTCGGACTAAAATTTGGGGAAAATGAAGAACACTATGATCTAATTTGCAAAATTAAACTTTTAAATCTAATAAAAACTCAAATTACCTCTTGATAATCGATTGAATCTCACTACTAACCCAATTTCGGCAAGAATGGGGCTTCAATTCTCGTAGATTGAAGTGAATTTGCTCTGATTCTTCCTCGCGGACGTTCGGAATTCAAGGGGAAAGTTCGATGAAATCAAGGAGAAATTCGCGATCAATCCCGCTCCAATTGCTTCGCAATTGAGTTTTTACGCGGGGGGATCACGATGAAGTAGAGATCTTCCTCGAAATTCGCTTAATTCCTTCACGAATCGATCAAAAGTTAAAGAACAAAGGGAGGAATACATTGGTTTTAAAGGGGAAAATTGGCCCGATTTCGTGGGTCATTGGAGCAGTCGTGGAGGCAGTTTTGCTGGGTCGTGGGAGCGATTCCTTGGGGCGACATCGTAGCTTCGGGACTGGCCATGAAAATGCCTTAATTTTGCCACGATTTATGCTTCGTCATAGCCACGATTTTCGCCATGATCGACCACGATCGCGCCACGATCGACCATGATCGCGCCACGATCGACCACGATCGTGCCACGATCGGGCGTCGATCGTGCTCCAGATTCTCCAGAAAATGTCGTTTGACAATCGTGGATTGATTCCGCGATGAATGATGTGCGATCACGGCTCGATCGGACCGCGATCGTGGAGTTCTTCCACGACTTATCTGCACCGTCTAATGGCGATCTGACCGTCCCACGCGTTTCCACATATCGCTGAGATGAGAAAACGATTGCGGATCATCGTGGCCGTGTGATGAAGATCATGCGATCCCGCGCCGTCCACGGTGAGAAGAGAATCCGCTTATCGTGTCCGTCCGATGGAGATCATGCGGCTTTCACGTTGATGAAGATAGGCGATCCCCGAGTCGCTACGTGGCGTCAGGTAAGCCCTTAGATCACGTCCACTTACTTCGTATTTTCCGCACGTGTTGTAATCACTGATCGCGTGGACTCGGGTCCACGCGATCCACGCATTACGTTTGGATCTGACGCGTGCGCTGCGGCCACGTCACCTGCAAAATAGAAATCGTGTGGGAACATTGTCCCATGCGGAAGAAATAGAGGGACAAGACGCGGTTAAATAGGGGAGTGGATTCCCCTGTTAATTTCGTCACGTCCCCTCTATTACCAGCCTGCACGTGGCGCCCCACACGGGCGCCCACGTGGTCGCGTGGCTTCCCTGCCATGTGGCCGCGCCCTATGCGCCTCCTACGCGGGCCACTCTGGCTCTGCCACGTGGCCTCAGTGCTGCGTTGCACCTCGAGACGGTCCTGCATGCCACGTCAGCCGCCGCTCGCCACGTCAGCGCCTGCAGGTAAAAACCCTTTTTTCACGATTTTTAAATAGGAAAAATCAATTTAAAAATCAAATAAAAATCAGAAAAAGGGCAGAAATTTCAGAAATTCATAACTTTAAATATATAACTCCTTTTTAATCCAAATTTTCTCCATTGGATCACAAATTTCTTCCGTTTTAATATTATGCCATTGAAAATATACTTTCAAAGAAGAATTTAAAATGAATTAAAAATCACTTACTCCTTTCTTAAGAATTCTTCTTACTTATCATTTCATCTTGAAATTATCATGCTCTAAAGTCAAAAGCAATTCAAAAAGAGATTAATTTCTATTAATTTTAACTTTTCAAAAGACTAATCATCCATCAAGCATGAAAATATCCTAATTCATGCATAAATATCAAATTTAGTGAAATGATATACCAATGGAGAAAATTCCTAAAAAGTATGATAACATGCATCATATTCACATAAAATAAGCATGAATATGAGTTAATTAGGATAAGAATTCAAGTTATAAATGCATGTTATCAGTGAGGCTGACTGGCAAATGAAGTGTACAAGCTCTTCTTTTGTGTCCTCCGTCGTGTGACCAGTGTAGTATTGTTTCGTATTTACTTTTCGCTCAAAGTAGTTAGCCACTGAAGGTTGGCTTGGGGACCTGACTTCTTGTGCCCTCAACTCATTATACTCTTTACGATGTCCATTTTTCAATTGTCGCCATACGACCGTGCTGCAATTGTACTTATTTTGCTCTATAGTCACACCGCAGATATTGCATCTAAAAACCTTTGGTTCGATCTGTGTGAAATGTGTCCGTGCAGCGCATTCATTCTTTCTCGACTTCTTTGGTTGGCTTTGGCCAACATGTCCCTTGACGAGACGAGACCGCAAGGTCATCGATTTCACACGGTATCGCATCAAAAATTATTCCGAACTTACCAATTTTAAGAAATTAACTCGAATTGAAGGGTATAATGGTAAATAAGGGTCAAATCCACAGGGAATTAAGGAATTTCTTGATGTAATCTTCGAATTTGATCAAATCGGATGAGAAATTGATGGTAGAAATTGGGGAAAATGGTATTTCATGAAAGAGGACTTCAAATCGATTCCATGGAATGAAGAATCATCGCATTTGGACTTGATTTCGCGGAGAAATCGAAATTCGAAGTGGAGCAAAATTTTCGGGTGAAGAAAATCGTGATTTAGCTAAATTTCGATAAAATTAACTTTTGAATCCTAATCTAAACGAAAATCAAACACCATAGGAAGGTAAATTAGGAAAAACCGCCTCCACTAATCCCATTTAGCACTCCAAACGACGCGATTAAACCGATTAATTGCCGAAAACGTGAAGAACGCGAAGAGGAGATTCAAGCTACGATTTCTTCCAAGTTACTCCGCCAAATCTCGATTTTAAAGGCTCCGTGGGTGCGGAAATGGAAGAGGAACACGATGGAATCGAGAGATTCGAGAAGATTGGTGTCTAAACAGATCAATTTGGATTGATTTCAACTCGGATGCTTAGAACATCTGAAGAACTCTCTATTTATACAAAATTTGGGCGTAACTGTCTGATCGAAACGATCGACGGTTACGATGGAACGGTCCATCGTGGACCGTTTCAGTTAAGTCGTAGCCGTCCGATCTCGATCGACGGCCCTGATGATCCGCGTGGATTAGCGTTATAAAAACGCCTTGATTTATCGTCGTTGGATCGCGATCCAGCGATCACGATGCTCCCCGCCAGATCGCATCTCGGCCGTTATAACGCCCACATTTAAAGCATGTGCGTTGATCGGACTTTGGTGGACCACGCGTCCATTCGATCGACGCGCGTCGATCGATCACCCACTTGATCCGGCGCTCCTCATCAAGCCACATCACCTACATATTAAAACATAGTGTGGATTAGTCCCACACGGAATTAAATAAAGCGTTTCACCGGGTTTATAATACACGACGATTTATATGGATCAGTAACCCTTCCTATACAGGGAAGGCTGAAGACCCTTTATATAGTATATAATAATAATAATAAATAAACATATATATACGCCGCGTGGCGCTGCCACGTGGCCCGGAGTGCCAGGTCGCATCCACGTGGCCCCGCGCAGAAATTAACCGCTTTTTGCCTTACTTTAAATTCATTTTAATCAATTTAAATCGAAAATAAATTCATAAAAAAATCAGAAAAATCCCTAAAAATAGATAATTCATAACTTTTAATATATAACTCCAAATTAATCCAAATTTCTTTCATTTGATCCGAAATTTAATTATCTATTATTCTAAAAAGTCAAATTTAATAAATAATATGAGTGAAAATTATTATTTTAAAAATACATTCATTTATTAAGATTTTAAACTTTAGAAAATGAAATAAATGTTTATAAAAATGATTTTTCTTCTTATTTTAACTTAAAAACACTTATAATCTCAAGAAAAAGATGGGTTATCAATTTATTAAACTCTACTTTATCGAAATTAACCCTAATTTAACATATTTTTTGAGATTATAATGACTTTTCATAGGATAATAGAAAAATACATATAAGTATGATAACATGCATGGAAAGTAATTCTTTTATGCCTTAATATGCATCAAAAATCATGTTTTATTATGTTAATATAGCATGTTATCATCCCTCAGCCAATGAAGACCTTTCATCGGCAGCAGATGTACAAGGTAAAGGATGTCTAGGCATCCTGCACTCCTCGCATCAATAAAAACAAGTGTGGAAAGAAAATAAAGAAACTTAGCAAAAAAATTAATGATGCAAAAAAAATATAAGAGAACCTAAAAATGCTTTTAATGATAGCTCTACAATCAATACACATCCTCCATGTTCCATCTTTCAATGGAACTAATACGTGGTTTTAAGTCCTAGTTCACGTCTAATACGTGAGAGAGTTTAAGAGAGAGAAAGGGAGTGAGAGAGTTCAATATAAAGGGAATGAGAGTGTTTAAGCAAGAGGAAATGCGAGCTTAAGAGAGAGACAGAGGGAGGGAGAGAGGGAGAGGGAGAGAGTTCAAGAAAGAGGGAAAATGAGAGCTTGAGAGAGATACAAAGGGGGAGAGAGGGAAAGGTAGACAGTTTAAGAAAGAGGGAATGAGAGTTAAAGAGAGAAACAGAGGTATGAGATATCAAAGTATGAGAGGTCAGTTGTTGTTGTCAAATTTAAAGTGGTATTTCAGATTGTAGTTCAAGTTTGAAATCTAAAGCAAAAGGTTTCTTAAAATATAAAATTGAAGAAGTCAATTTAATTTACAACAACAAGAATGGAATTTATTAATCATTCTAAAAATGCAAAAAGAAATTGAGACAATAAGAAACTTCAGTTTTAAAAAGAAATGGATCAAGTTTCTCATCTACGAAGACAATATAATGTCACTAAGTTAATAATAACATGAAAAACATAAGTGAGAGGAATAACTAAGACTCAATATATGTTTTATTCAGCTCAAACCAACATCCAATATACCCAAAGAAATAATGGATTTTTTTGATTTCTCAGTATATAGTTGACATTATCAAATTTTAAATAAATAAAGATACTACAAAGAAGTTCCAGAAATTACAAATCAGGTCTGATTAAAAATGAAAATTTGCTTTTGTTAATGAATAAAGGACTAAAAAATCAATGTACAGAGTAAATCAAATGTTATAGGAAAAAAATTAGTCAAAATCTTGAAATTTATGGAGTTAACATTGATTTGTACTTCAGTGTCACCATAGAATACCCCAAAAAAGAAATTAATCTCCTTGACGAACTCAAAATATTCTTTATATTGGCCATGAAACTCGCTTTGATTACTGATCGGCTATAAAGAAAGTCTCTGATTTTTTACAATTATCGAAATTATTATCATTGAAAGTCAGTGGCAACCATTGAACTCATGTGAGATTAATTTGATGCGCAAGAATGTAGTTTGCTGACTGGGAGAAATCTCAAAATGATAATGAAATCTATTGAATTCAAGTGCAACCATGATCTAGGTCATTAAGAGATACATATTAGAGGGAGAAAAAGAACTATACCTACAGATAGTTCAGATAGTCAAAAGGGGGGACCATGATTAAGAGAACACGAGCCGTCAATTTCCACCTCCAGGTCAAAGAAGTGACAGTGAAGTACAAAATCTTGAAATCTCACAAGAATGATTTCTAAAAATGAAATAAAAGGTCTCAACTCTAAACCAAATGAAAATAATCGGGAAAAAGAGATCGAGAATAGATTACCAAAGGCAATCGGCGCTAGAGCGATACGTATCTCCCACGATTTCGACTCGAAGTATTGACGATGTCGATGTCGAGATATCGTCAGTAGTGAGAGAGAACTCGAGATCGGGTTAATAGCAGAACAGGTTTAGGAGAACTCGAAGAAGGGGAGAAGCGAAGAAGGGGAGAAGCGAAGAAGGGGAGAAGGGAAGAAGGGAAGAAGAGAGAATTTATCAAGTGTGCAAAATTTGCACAAATTTGCACAAAATGAACCGCACACGGGTGTGTGCGGTTCTCTGTGCAAATTTGAAAATGTTCTGTTCTCAAAAGAGAACAGAACGCACAAATCGCACACATTCGCACAATACGAACAGAACGATGACGAGAGGAGACCGTGAGGTCGTCGATTTCACACGGTCTCATGTCAAAACAAAGTCCAAACTTACCAATTTGATGAATATATCTCGAATTGAGGGGTATAATGGTAAATAAGGGTCGAATACACAGGAAAATAAGGAAATTTATGATGATCTCTTCAAATTTGATCAAATCGGACGATGAATTGGTGGTAGAATTTGGGGAAAATGGTAGATTATGAAAGAGAACTACAAAATGTTTCAACGGAATCAAAAATCATCGAATTTGACCTTGATTTTGCGGAGAAATTGAAGTTCGAAGTGGGAGATAATTTCTGAAAATTAGAATTGTGAAAATAACGAAAATCAAACGAAACTAAGATGAATTTCCTAATCTAAAAGAAAATCAAATATGAGCAGATGAAAGATTAGTAAAAACCGACTCCACTAACCCTTGATTGCGATTGGATTAACCCAATTATTTTATGGGATTAAGACCTTTCATCAAAAATCCGAAATCGCGATCATCAAGTTCAAGCTTTGATTTCTCCTCCGTCTTTCAACCAAATCTCGATCTTAAGCCCTCCGAGGATGCGGAATTGAGTGTAGAAGAGGTTAGGATAGAGAGATTCAAGAAGGTGAGTGTCTAAACATATCAATTAGATTGATTCTTTCTCGAATGCTTTACAAATCAGAAGAACATCTCAATTTATAGGGCATTTGGGCGTAACCGTCCGATTAAATTCCATCGTTGGTTCTGATGAAACGATTCATCGTGAATCATTTCAAATTAATCGCGGCCGTCCGATCTTGATGGAGCGCTTGGATGAAGCCACGTGGATATGCGTTATGAAACGCATCAGATCTGCCTCCGTTGGATCGCGATCCGACGATCAGGATGCGTTTCCATGCGTTACATCTGGTCCGTTATAACTCCTTTTTAAAAGCACGTGCGCGATCTGATGATCCGGTAGACTTCGAGTCCACGCGATCCACGCGCGATCTTCACCGAGCTTCCGATCCGATGCTTCTCCTTCGGCCACGTTGCCTGCATTCAAAGCTTAGTGTGGAACCTAGTCCCACACGATAAAAATTAAAGGAAACGGATGGGTTTATAAGGTGCGACGAAAATAGAGTGTTAGCGAGTTCCGAATACGGAATGCTTATATGTACTATAACCCTAAGTATGATATATATAATATGTATACGTGTCACATCGGCGTCACGCAGGCGCTCGCGTGGGTCCGCGTGGCTCTGCCACGTGGCCTTGCGTGCCACGTCGCATCCACGTGGGTCCCGCGTGAAAATAAACCCCTTTTTGCCCTTTTTTTAATTGTTTTTAACACTTAAAAATCGAAAATAAATTCAGAAAAATCCATAAAAATCCCTAAAAATTAGAAAATTCATAACTTTCAAAATATAACTCCAAATTAATCCAAATTTCTTTCATTTGATTTCAAAATTTAATTATCTATCATTCTAAAAAGTCAAAATTAATAAATAATGAGAGTTTTAATTTCCATTTCAAAAATACATTTATTTTTTAAATATTTAAACTTAAATAAATGTTTATAAAATGATTTCTCTCATTATTTCACTTTAAAGACACTTATAATCTCAAGTAAAGATGGGTTTATAAAATTATTTATATTTAATCCATCATAGTTAACCCTAATTTAAAGTATTTTGAGATTATAATGACTTTTTCATGGAATGATAGATAAATACTCATAAATATGATAACATGCATAGAATGAAATCATTTATGCCTTAATTTGCATCAATAATCATGTTTTATCATGTCTAATTAGCATGTTATCAAACGACCATGTCTACTCATGATGAAAGTGATCTATTGATCACTTTTAGAAAGAGACCTCGTGACAAAAGTCCAACGGAACGTAAGTTCCATCAGATTGATAACATAGGACAATAGTTAAATGTTGGAAATCTTAAAGATCATCTTATCAAAACTGATCCCACCATTAATGATCGTAGTTACCTTTGATGGATTCAAATCAAGATTTTCCTTCATCATGGTTTTTAGTTTCAATGATTTCTGGATTTTCAATAGAGTCTCAAAATTTTTCCATAGAAGAGGCAATTATTGCAGCCACTCATGAAGCAAATAAATAGAATATCAAGTGTAAAAAAATGTCGAACATGGGTATGCTATTGAGCTTTACATTTATTAGAAACCATAAATTACCAACAAGAGATCCTAATGACACTCATCAATGAAAAGAACATAAGTTAAAACACCAGAGACTGATTTAACAGATATGGCACTTACGCGATTAATGCAAAAAGGAAAGACACACTAGAAAGCCATATTGGAGACTAGTAGGAAAATCTAAACACATTGGAAAAGGGTTCTCACCTATGTATGCACTGAAGGACCAGCAAGGTCCCACCCACCTCAAACTACTCATAAATTGGTGCAAATTAACTAATGGCGAGTTAAACATGAATCAATATAAAAATGACAAAATAGGGAATAAAGTGAAAAAAATTGGAAATGTTGCAGCATCAATAGTCCCTAGATATGCCTCAATGATCAATTCACGAAGAAATTTATGATTATATGAATGAAATTGATTTCCAAAAAAACAAAGTTACATGGGATCTATATTGATCAGATTCAAGAGCTAGAGATTGTATGTCTCCTTTGTGTTTTCCCTATCATACACACCATGTGCAAGTATTAGAAAGGTTCTAAAAACTTATTGTACTATTTTATAAAATAGTACAAGAAGAAAATTTAATCTGGAAAATTTAATCTGGAGCCTAATGAAACTTTATAAAATTTTGTACATATTCCAAAACTTTTCTAGATAATTTACCTTAACTATAATGTCAAATTTGATCATTGTGAATAGTTATAGTTGAATAAGGATATAAATTATATATGTAGGAGGATTGGAGTTGTTAAAATAGTGAAGGGACTTTACTATATCAAAGAAGTTGGGAAGACCTCATATATTGGAGGCTGTGAACCTTCAAGTAAATAACAAAGCTCTTTTACGAGGGATGGCAACATCCATCCACAACATTGGTACAACTTTGTTTCTTGATTTTGGGAGAAGAAAGAACAATTTAATTTTGAGACTTATGAATTACGATAACATGCATTTTGCATGTGTAAATATATTATTCTCAAGAAATTTCAATGCATAAGTCATGTTATTTTGATTCATGTTATCATATTTTTAGTGTATTTTCACAAATCTCATGTTATTTACTCAAATCTAAACATGCATTTTATGAATAATTTTATTCAACTAAAAAAATTTGACATCATTTAAGATCAAAATTGTTATTTTACGAAGAAATTGGATTTTTGAGATTTGATAAGATTGAATATTTAAGAATAAGGGAGAAAATGATAATTTTTTGATTTAGATGTCATTTCAAAGTTGAAATTTCTATTTTTTCAAGGCAATAAAATGATATTTATAAAAAATTACAAATATGGCAATTTGATTATATTTAGAAGTTTGGAATATATATATGATTAAATTTCACATCCAAGGAAGAAAATTTGGCAAAAAAGGGATTTATGCTTTGACAGATATTGATTATCTAATGTTTTTGGGATTTTTAATAATTTTTTATATTTTTTAGGACTTATTATACAAAGAAAAAGGCAAACACTATTGGTCACAAAGCTGACATGGCACACACCATGCGAGGCATAGCCATTAAACAAGCTCGACAGCTAGTCTCCAAGAGGTGTTGACATGGCTCTAATTTAGTGCATGCATGGTTGATAAGTCAAATGTTAGAACTTAAATATGTCATTTTGGTAAATTAGACATAAAATAATACTTATAAGATTTCAACTTCATCACAAATAATTAAGTATAGAGTTATTAAGGGGTTGGAATAGGAAGTGGAAGGTCATTAGATCTAGATGAAATTGTAAAGACGTTTTGGAGAGAAGATGGATGAGATTGGTGAGAGAAGAATAAACTAGGATATGAAAGATAGTGATTTTGAAAAATAACAAGTGAAAGAGAAAATATAATCTAAGAACAAGATGAGATAGAAAAGGTACTGATGTGCTTAATGTCAGAATAGTGATCGTCCTCAATAAATCATTCATTCAAGGACTTGTATGTTTCACCCAAGCCAAGACATTTTGAAACCAATAAGAAGAATAAAATTAGAAAGGAAGAAACTCTGTAAACTTGAAGTTTAAACATGATGATGATGAAAATCCTTGGATGCCTTATTTCCTTATAGTCAATAAGGTTGGAGGCTCACTTCGACGAAGGCGTTTTATGCGGTCGTTAAAACACAAAAACGTCGGTCAAACAAAATTTCCTATTCCGAACTCACTATGACAAAGATATAAAATCAAGTAACGTGTAAGTAGCGGGTCGATCCACACAGAACTTGGTTGACTTTCATTGCAGAGTTGACTTGGTCAAACTTAGGTTTAATTAGGGTTTTAAAGAAGCGATAATGATATATGATCAAAAGAAATGATCTAAATATATGAGATAAGATATTTGAAGACTTTAGAAAACCATTTTTAGAAGAAATGGTCAAAAGTCAATGTCAAAGCATTGACTTTGACCAATAGTTGACTTTCTAAAAATCAGATAAGAAAAAGAGCTTAAAATATTACGAAAATCATATATTTAGAAACGACTTAGAAAATGGAACTTATTGATATAAATTCGTGATTTTTTTATAAGAATAAGATTTATTATGAATTATTGAAAATCAAAGATCAGAAAAAATCCCGAAATGAACACTTCGGTAAAAATCTTTAAATTGACAATCCAAATGATATCCAAATCTTACAATTGATATATCAATAGAAATCTAACAAGCAGAGAATTCTAAAGAGACCAAAATTTTTAAGTTCCAATTTATATTTTAAGACTAATTGATCTCTCAAGTCAATGCCCAAATTCGGATTGAAAATGAACAGTGGTTGGTCAAATGTTAAATTGAGGAGTCAAATGATCATGGAATTTCACGAATTTGCCATCCACTGAAAGATGATGAAACAAGGAATCCAATGAAACCAGAATCAAGTGATTCGGAGTTAAGATCAGAGAGATATCCTTATTTAAAAATCAGAAAAAAAAAATTTGAACCAAAATTGGGCGAAAATGAAGAACAAAAAGACTTTTGAATTGAAATTAACTACCTAAATCTAATCTAAATAGAAATTACTGCAGGATAAACGATCAATTCACACTACTAAGCCGATTGCCGTGAAGATTTCACTTCAATTCACGCGTATTGAAGAGTATTGACACGCTTTCTTCCTCGGCGGACGTTCGGTGTTCAAGGGGAGAATTCGATCGAATCCAGTGATTAATCACAACGAATCTTGTCTCAATCGGATCGTGATCGAGTCTAGACGCAGGGGAGTCGTGATGAACTCAAAATCTTGCTCAAAAATTTCTTAATTGCTTCATGATTCAATCAAGAGTTAAGATACAAGGTAAGAACATCGGTATTTATAAAAGAAATCTCTGCATAAATCGGATACCGTTCGATCTCATGAAGCTTGGTTGGACGGCCACGATTGCGCTCGTGAGATGAGCCATGATCCCACGACGTGGGCCTACGTTCCTCCTTTCATTTCGCCCGTCCGATTTCAATCGGACCGTTGTGATGCCTCCACGCGTCGCCCCATAATGCACCAAAATCGCGCTTAATCTCACACGTCCGATGTTTCACTTACGCGATCAACGGCTCCGTTTAGTGCACGTGCTCCTCATGACGATCAGGTGGACTCCGAGTTCACTGACGGAACAAGACCGAGTGGTCGTCAATTGCACACAGTCAAGAGTCAAAAATAATTCCAAACTTACCAATTTAGTGAAAATATCTCGAATTGAGAGGTATAATGGTAAATATGGGTCGAATTCACAGGGAATTAGGAAAATTTCTGATGATCTATTTGAATTTGATGAAATCGGACGATGAATTGATGATAGAAATTGGGGAAAATGGTAGATTATGAAAGAGAACTTCAAGACAATTCCACGGAATCAAAAATCATTGAATTTGACTTTGATTTTGCGGAGAAATTGAAGATCGAAGTGAGAGATGATTTCCGAAAATCGGAAGAACGATTTTAACAAAAATAAAACGAAATTAAATCAAAATTACTAATCTAAAATAAAATTAAACGGTAATAGATGAAAGATTAGTGAAAACCGCTTCCACTAACCCAAGATTGCGATTGGATTAACCCAATTAATCGCCAGAATCAAGGCTTTTCATCAAAAATCTGAAAATCGCGATTATGGAG
This sequence comes from Lemna minuta, assembly GCA_024174645.1. Classification (NCBI taxonomy): domain Eukaryota; kingdom Viridiplantae; phylum Streptophyta; class Magnoliopsida; order Alismatales; family Araceae; genus Lemna; species Lemna minuta. The sequence continues at coordinate 16,233,123 of CM044106.1, forward strand.
TTCAAGCGTCAATTTCTTCCTTGTGTTTCGCCCAAATCTTGATCTTCAACCCTCCGTGGATACGGAATTGAGTCTAGAAGAGGATAGGATCAAGAGATTCAAGAGATTTGGTGTCTAAACAAATCAATTTGATTTGCTCTCGAATGCTTTACAAATCGGAAGAACATCTCAATTCATAGGGATTTTGGGCGTAACCGTCCGATCGAATTAATCAACGGCTCTGATGAAACGGTCCATCGTGAATCGTTACGATTAAGTCCGGTCTGGTTGATCACCAATGGACGCGCGAGATGATGCCACGTGCTCGCGCGTTATAAAACGCCTCGAAAACGCATCCGTCGGATCTTCATCGGACGCCTCAGATGCTTTTTGATCGCGTTTAATCTCGACCGTTATAACTCCTTGTGATCAACGGTGTAGATTAGACGCGATCGGTGAACCCCGATTTAACCCACGTGTCCATCTGATTTAAGTGAAGATCGACGGCCGATATCATGAGCGCGATCGGACGTCCACGATGTTGCCACGTCGCCTCCTCATCACGATCGATCGGACGGCTCTGATTGCGCCACGTCAACTGCGCGCTTTAAATATTCTGAAAAATAGATATTTAATTAGAAAAATTGATTTTTAATTCTGAAAAATCCTTAGAAATTCATAAAAAATTCAGAAAAATTTATAAAAATTCCAAAAAAATCCCTAAAAATTAGAAAATTCATAACTTTCAAAATATAACTCCAAATTAATCAAAATTTCATTCTAAAAAGTCAAAATTAATAAATAGTGAGAAATTTAATTTCTATTTCAAAAATACATTTATTTCTTAAAGATTTTAACTTTAGAAAATTTAATAAATGTTTATAAAAATTATTTCTCTCATTATTTTAACTTTAAAAACACTTATATTAATGTATAATATTAATGTATTCATTTGCATATTATCAATGACACTTGTGTGTGTCACCTGTCGTGTATTTTATAATTGTGTGGCATTTGGGATTAAGGGAGGATGAGCATTTAGGATGCCATTATTGGCTTAATTGATTTATCCAAATTAATTTTCTAAAATTTCCTCCAAGTGGGCTTATATTTATGTCTCTTGTTGCATGTGACATGGTGCAAAAAGGGGCACTGGATAATGCAATTCCATGTGAGCGATTGATTACATGCAATTTACACATACAATTATATGATTATCAATGCAAATTAAGGCATAAAATATTCCATTTTTATGCATGTTATCATACTTTGAGTGCATATCTATCATTTTATGCAATTTTAAGTAATAATCTCAAAATGTGTTATTTTATGGGATAATTATGCATAATTAAATAATATATTTGAGAGTAGATTATTATCATCTATATTTGAGATTATCATTAGGCTTTAATGTTAAATAATGAGATTATCATTACACTCATTAATTTTTTTAAGTTCTATTTTCCAAGAAAAATGAGTATATTTTTTAAATGTAAGTTTATTCTCTTGTTATTTATTAAATTTATTCTCTTGTTATTTTTTAAATAGATTATTTCATTTATAATCCAACAAAACAAATTTGGATTCATTTGGAGTTGTATTTTGAAAGTTATCAATTTTTATGAATTTTTATGGCTTTATTTTTATTGAAAAACATAAAAAAACTTTGGTTTTTAATGCGTGTTGATGTGACAGCTGATGTGGCGAGCTCATGACATGTCGTCGTGTGACAATGAGTGACACACACGTGTGGGTGTGTGCATGCGTGTGTGTGATTAGTGGGTTAAGCATCCTTTTCAGGACTTTCGCTAACCCACTTAACGCTCACTCCTTATATACACAATTTTTGCCTTAGGTTTTTCCATGTGGTACTATTTTTTGTTTATTTTATCGCAGGCGATGTGGCGGAATCTGGAGCATTCGATTCACGTATTAAATTGAAACCGTCAATCTTCACTTTAGTCGGCGGGTACCCAGCCGCATTCGATTGGACGATGATTCGTATGTTAAAACATTTTAATCTCAATTGTTCATATGAGGAGTTATAACGGTTGAGATTAAATGCGTCTAATGAACTTTCATGGACATGTGGCAACATCTCAAGTGTTCAATGAAGATCAAACAGTAGGCATTACACGACAATCGAACTTCACATGATGATGCAGCTTCAACTTGGCGCTTTATTTCGAATTGCATAGATGCAACTTAAGGACAACAATTTGCATCCAGAGGTTTCATCGCAGCCGTTAATCGACGATGAAACCTCAGATCCAACAGTTACTCCCAAATTTGTCTATTTATAAGGATGTTCTTCGACAAAAAATGTATTATTGTGTGTTTCAAGTAATCAAACTATTTAGACATTTCAATCTATGAATATCTTGCTTTCTTCATCTTCTAGATCAATTTCCCCGTCCAAGGAGTGCTTGAAAGTGAGATTTCATGGAGAGAATAGAGAGAAATTATTTCTTGAATATCAACGATCATCTTTGACATCGCGGAATGAAAAGCCTTTGATCCGACGATCAATTGGATCATTTCGAGCTCCATCTCGGGTTAGAACTGGTGTTTTCCTCCTGATCTTTCTTACTGTATCATTATCTTTCAATTTTGAATGGTAGATTAGGATAATTTTATATTTCACTTCAGTTTCCTCCCTCTTCGCATTTGGATTTTCTACCTGATTTTTGCTCTTTGATTTCTCCGCGACTCTTGATCCAAATCGAGTGAATTTTTATTTTGTCCTTTGAGTAAACTTTGTACAACATATCAAAATCTTTAATTTATCATCTCAATTCATGATTTGATTTGATCAAATTTGAAGAAGTTCCTCGAAAATACCTTAATTTTCCCTAGATTTGACCCATATTCACCACTATACTATTTAATTTGTGATTATTTCTCAAAATTGATAATTTTGGTAATTGTTTTGACACGTCTCTTGGTGTATTTGATGACCTTGTGGATTCATCCCATCAAATGGCATCGTTGCTTGGGAATTAAGGTGTATTTTTTTAGTAAATTTATCGATTTTGATTGGGTCAAACTTCAGATTTTTTGGTTTCTTTCTTCAAATTAACTCTCACCAATCCTACATTGAGTGATCTAAGGCAGAAATCAATCTTCATGATCCATTATTCAACAAGATAAAGTGCCTTTGTCCCTTTTCTACAGACTACAGGCAATCATTTTTTCAAATTCGCGTTAAGGTGAAACTACCACAGATACCGACCCTCAGGTACGATTGTTTGTCATTATTTTATAATTTATAAGTATTTCCTATATATATATATATATATATATATTCACATACATATATGATCCACCCTTCCATGAGATGATAGATGACTTGGAGATCGAGGAATAATTCTTTACATGTAAATCTGTTTGAATGCTCCTCGCAATCATTTGCCTCTTCTGAGTCCTCTTCGACCGTAAAACTTGTAGAAATTGCTCAGAATTGTTGGATTTTGAGGTCAATAACTTTCTGAAATTTTGATCAAAACATCAAATGCGGCACAATTCATTGAATCGCATATTCAAAACATTGAGGCACCAGAAATAGATGATCCTATCATCTAATATGTATGAGAAAACATACTTACAGGGTTTCCTTTAAGGATTTCTTAAAGCTATTCAAGTGTCTAGCCTCTAGCGGTATCCATACGGTCTCTAGATGGTTGGATCTCCTCTTCAAAGCTCTTTACCAAGAGAGAAAGAGAAGAAAGCAGAGAATTCTCATAAGGCATGCATGGGCACCATTAGTTGTGGTCATTCCCCCCTATTTATAAACATTTGGTATGTGGATTTGTCATAAATTCCCTCATTATTATGTTTATATCCACCAACATCCATAAACCTTATGTGTGTGACCCTCTAGGTCCATATATCTCACTAGTTAATAACTTTATAGACCAAATAACACTTTATTGGTCAACCTTAGTTAATTATCCACATCAACATATAGATTAAATAATCAAGGATCGATTTAACCCAATCGATAAGTTAAGTTGCCAGCCTGTTGGGTGCCAAGCTACATAATGTATACTAGGAGATATGAAGTATGTAAGAACTCACTTATGGAACCTTTCCGTCATCAATTATCATGTATATATAATCCTTCACCTGCACGAGACTCATAAATGACTTAGGTTATAATCAACTGTCAAACCCTAATCGATCACTCAAGTTAGTACTAATGCGTATAGGAACTCGTTGAGAACTCCTACAATATTTTCACTACTTTGACCAAGGATTTCATCGCATCTCATTCCTTCAGTCGATCTCCTGAAATACCGAGGGCGAATGATCCCATCTTAATCACACAATCATCTTCGTGGACTTCATGTCGTATCCAATATATGTCGTTTTAGATATCTCGTGAGTAGGGATTCGTAAGTCATAATCAAAACATGATCATCCATCCACAAGATATCTTTGGTGCCCGACGAGACTAAACAGTATGGTCGTTGAATACACACGATTGAGTGTCAAAACAAAGTCCTAAACTTACCAAATTATGATTAATCACTTTAATTAATTAGTATAATGGTAATTAAGGGTCGAATCCACGGAGAATTAGGAAAATTTGAGATATATCTTTGAAATTCGATCAAATTGGACGACAAATTGAGATTAGAAATTGGGCAATTTAATATATTACGAAAGATAACTCAATTGCAATTCTACGAAATCAAAAATCAGATGATTTGGTTGAGAATTTTTAGAGTAATCGAAGTTTGAAGTTAGAAGAAAAATCGTGTCGCGAAAATGATTAAAAACAGAAATTAAAACAAAATTAAACTTAATATACTATTCGAAATGTAAAATTAACACTAAATGATGAAAGATTAAGATGAAATCACGCAACCTAACCCAAATTAGCCTTCGAAATGATCCAATTAATCGCCGGATGCAAGGCTTTTCATTCCGAATTGACGAAGACGAAAATTGGAGTTCAAGATGTGATTTCTTCCTTCTCCCTCGATCAAACTTTGATTTCAAGTGGTCTTTGGACGCGGAAATAAGTCAAGAACACTCAGAATCAAACGGCACGCAAAATGATTGACTAAACAAAGAGAATTTGATGAATAATCACAGGCGAGTTCTTCCGCCGCGAAGAACTGAATTTTAAAGAAATGAGAATTGGGCGCGGCCGTCGGATGAAGCGGTTCAGCGATCAACGGCTCAGATTACGCGTCCATTCACGAATCGTTGCCTTAAATTCATGATTGTCCAATCACAGATAGATGGTCAAGATGCGATCTCATCGCATGAAGGAAGAGTTGCGCCATCTCTATCGCCTGTTGGATTTTCATTGGGCGGTCATGATGCATCGCAGAGTCCATCAACCTCGATTGATCTTGGCCGTTATAACTGGTGAGATCGACGGCTCGTACGATTTCACTTAAACCGGAATTGAGCACGTGTGTCTTTCTTGATCGGGTGGACCTCGTGTCCACCGCATCGACGCAATCCGTTATCGCGGTCTTGATCCAACGTGTGGAGTGTTGCCATGTCGCCCTGAAATCAAAATAAACGAAATGAAATAGTCCCACACCGAAGAAATGAATGAGAATGTCCAGTATATAACGTACGCCGGTTTAGTTATATTAATAATTTGTCTTCCGATAATCGGAAGACCTATTTACATTATAAAATAATATATATTGTAAATATAAATACGCGTCCACGCGTCACATCCGTGCCACACAAGCAAGCAAGCGCGTCCACGTGGCCTTGCGTGCCACGTCGCATCCATGTGGGCCCGCGCGTATAATAACCCATTTTTTGCACTTTTTTAAATTATTTTAAATTATAAAAATTCGAAATAAATTCATATAAATTCAGGAAAAATTCCAGAAAATTCCTATAAATTGTAAAATTCATAATTTTCAAAATATAACTCCAAATTAATTCAAATTTGTTTTGTTGGATCAGAAATTGAATAATCTATCATTTTAAAAAGTCAAATTATTAAAATATTAAGAGAATAAATTATAATTAATTTAATACATTTATGTACTTTATAAAATAACTTTATAAAAATACATAAATGTTAATAAAGGTATTTTCTCTTATATTTTCATCACTAAAACATGTTTATGATCTCACTTATAATTAGGATTAAAGATTATAATGTTTAATTATTTATAATAATCCATAAATTAGTGTATTTTAAGATCATAACATAAATTAATACAAAATTATAGAAGTATGCTTAAAATATGATAACACGCATATAATTAGAATGATTAATGCCTTTAATTGTATTAATAATCATGTAAATTAATGTAAAAATAGCATGTTATCAGTGCCCCAAGTCAAAGGACCACATATAGAATCATGACATGAATCAACTTGATTGACAGTTAAGCATAATACCATTCAGGGATTCATGCGGATCAATTCACTGAACTCTTTCTCTAAAGAGCACCCACTATCTATCCTTAGTATCTCCACACTTATGGCTACAAGATCAATCATACTTATCATATGAGTTGGATTAGATAGTACTATTCTCTCGGGATCAAATATCTCACGATAAGGAATGTTTAGAACATATGTTTAAAGAATAGTGATTAGTGTATTATCATCTCATCAAAATTCATTTAGTCATTGCATAAGCTCATGGACTTCATTAAAAACATCACACAAGAATGACAATGAATAAATTTCATTTCAATGAACATAAAAAAGATACATGAAAGTGTGATTGGCTTATAGGCCACATAATATCCACCAAGAACGACGAGAGAAATGCAAGAAATGCCTTAGTGACTACGCTAGGCACGTCCTCCAGAGACTTGTCACTCGCATTCACGTGCCCCTTAATAGAGGTACAAATTTTAGGATAGATTCTCACATAATGAGTATAGTACCTATCCTCCACGTAGACGAGCTTAGCTAAGTATACAAAATTAATCAAATTCATAATGTCTTGACTGATGTAATGAAGATAAAACTCTTTCCTGCTACCCTTAGAGACCGAGCCCAGGATTGATTTTTGAAGTTAGGAAAAGAACTCCCTAGTTGGACCAAAATAGAGGAAGAATTTCTTAGAATTAATTATTCCAAAAGGGAAAACCACCTCCGTTCGAAAGGCTATCTACAAGTTTACCCAAGGCCTGAGTAAAACCTTTCAAAAATCCTAGGAGAGACTTAGATACCTCACTAGGGAGTGTCTAACCATAAACTCACACAAATATTTTATGATGGGTTAGGCCCGCAAGATAGATATCTTTTAGATGCAGCTAGCGGTGGCACCTTCATGAGCAAATTCGAAAACTACGTGATGGAATTGATCGAGATGGTGGCAGAGAATAGTCATCACAATGTAGCGAAACCATTCGAAAGAGGTGTCATGCCAAAGGGACAATTGATAGATGCAAAATCAGTGGAGATGGAAATGCTACTAGAAAGGATCGATAGAATGGCAGAAGTCCATGCTCCTAAAATGATCGACAAAATCTTCTACAATGGTTCTGAAGGACTCATGCCCATCTTGCTACAAGAAGTGTCACCATGGCCCAATTGCTCAAGACTTGACCACGTCGAGCTAGACTCCCTCGTCGTGGTAGTACAAGGGCAAGGCATGTTTTGACATGGCCTACAAAGAGGGCTGAGTCAATAGGGACAACCAAGCTATTCAGGTTCATACCTGAATTATTATAATGATCATGTTTTAAATAACAATCTTTCACAACATGTAGGATTTTGGAGGAATATTGATTAGACATATCCTCCAACATGTAACATCAGTCAACAACAACATCAACAAGCTTACAAAAATTTAAGACAGTTGATGTACATCTTGCAACAACAGTCCGCCACTCAAGCCCCACGGTAGAGCGCACCGGCATCAGACCCAATCCTCGGGGCGATCTCATAATTAGTGGAGCAAATGAACAGGATCAACTCACGCGTGGACGAGATACACGACTTCGTCAAGATGAACGTTCTGCTCACGGCTGTTCATAAGAAGGATAAGCATGTTTTATTTTTCGACCAATTACAATCGCAGGCAACTGCGAACCCAAGGAATCAAGGGACATCGTCAAGCTTAACACATAACGTGAATCGCATTCATATAGACGATGAGATAGTGGAAATGACATTAGCTATATCAAGACTTGATGAAGCGAATATGCAAGGTCATTGAATACACGTGGATAAGCATCAAAACATATCACAAACTCACCAGTTTTAAGAAATAATCATGAACTAAATAGCATAGTGGTAAATAAAGGTCGAAACCATAGAGAATTAAGATATTTTTTAGGTATTCTTTGAAATTCGATCAAATCGGACAGTAAAATGAGGTGAGAAATTAGGGATTTTGATAGATTTGGAAAGAGAACTTAAAAGACGAATCCACGGAATAAAAATCCCTCAATTTGGATCAAGATTCGCAAAATAACCAAAGAGCGAATTAGATAGAAATTTCTGAACGCAAATATGAAGAAATCCGAAATAAAATCTAAAATTAATCTATTATACGTTTCTAAACTATAATATAATAATACAAGACTAAAGATTAGGAGGAAAACACATAATCTAACTTGAGATAGCAATCGAAATGATCCAATTGATCGTTAGATCAAAGGCTTTTTATTCCTTGATTTCGAAGAAGATTGTTAGTGTTCAATAGGCGAATTCTCCCTGTTCTTTCTAGGAAATCTCACTTTCAACCACTCTGTGGATGCGGAAATGAGTCTAGAAGTGATTGGAAGAAAGAGATTCAAGGATGGTGTTGTCTAGACAGTTCGATTACTCGAAAACATCCAAGAATGATTTACATCATCGAAAAATATCTCAATTTACAAGGCAAATTGGGCGTAATCATTGGATCGTGCTTTAATTCTTTGATCAACGGCTGAGATGAAAAACTAGGCTTCAAATCGTTACGGTTAAGTCGTATCCGTTCGATCCATGATGGAGCGTCATTTGTCTGATCCTGATCTAATGCTCTGGATGCATTTTTGTCAGTTTTAATCTCAGCCATTATAACTCCTCAGATCGACGGCTGAGATTAAATCATTTTTAAAATGATTCACAGAAAAATTGAAATACGCCATGTACCCCTCACCTTAAGTGAAGATCGATGATCTTCTTTTAACGCACGAATCAGACTCTCCAACAGATGTCAAATCACCTGCGCACATGAAAACATAAAAATAGTCCCACATGATAAAAATGCACGTGAATGCGCATGTATATAAGTAATACGCGAATAAGGAGTTAGCGAAAATCCTTAATAGGGTGCTTTCTCCTTATTCACATGCACACACACGCACTCACACACGCACACACATATACACATTATGTCACACGTGGGGGTCTCATATGTCGCCACGTGGTGCTGCCATTTTTGTCCGACCACGTTAGGTGCCATGTCAGCATGTAATAACAATTATATTTTTTATTCATTTAATTCAAAATAAATTGAAGTAAATTCATAAAAAATTTAGAAAAATTCCAAAAAAAATCTTAAAAATTATAAAATTCATATCTTTTAAAATACAGCTCTAAATTAATCCAAATTTATTTTTTTGGATCATAAATTAAATTTTCTATCATTCTAAAAAGTCAAATTATTTAAATAACAAGACAATAAATTTGTATTTCAAAAATACACTCATTTCTCTTAGATATTAAAACTTAGAAAAATAAATGAGTATATGAAAAGTCTTTTCTCTTATTATTTAACATTAAAACCCAATTATAATCTCAAATATAGATGGGAATAATGTGTTTTTAAAAAAATATTCTTAAAAATGCATAATTATCCCTAAAATAGTGCATTTTGATATTATAACTTAAATTTGCATGAAATGATATATCCGCACTCAAAGTATGATAACATGCATGAGAATGAAATGTTTTATGCCTCAATTTGCATTAATAATTATATAATTTCATGTTAAAATTGTATGTTATCAAGCCTTCGAAGTGGTAAAGATTGACCAGATCCATACAAAGATCATCCTTTCCACCAAGGCCTGATAGAAGAAGAAACTCCAATTGTCGTAATGGAGCAAGACATCAATTTCGAGGACGAGGAAGAGCAGACCAAGGCTGAACACAATCCCGATACATAAAGCCACCTGTGCCTTATCCTCAAGCACTTAATTTCCCTAGAACTAAGGTAAATGAATCAAACAATCACCAACTAGAAGCCCTCCAAAAGGTGACCATTACCATCCCTTTGATAGATGTCATTAAATATATTCTATCTTACGCAAAAAAATTTTAAGGCATATGCACACCCCATAGGAACCCCAAAAGGATCCAATTAAGTGAAATAGTGAGTTCAATTATGATAAATTCCCTACCAATTAAAAACAGTGATCCCCGAGCACCCATGATCATGAGTAAAATTGGACGAATGACCTTTACTACATCCCTTTTAGATACCGGAGCTAGTATCAACATACTCCCTAAAGCAGTATTCAATCGTCATCATTGACAAAACGAATTCATGCGGTCATTTAATACACACGATGTTGTGCCAAAATAATGTATAAACTTACTAATTGAAAGATCAATTCACGAATTGAAGGGTATAATGATAAATAAGGGTCGAATCCACAGATAATTAGGGAAAATTTTTAGATATCTTTGAAATTCGATCAAATCAAATGATGAATTGAGGTTAGAAATTAGGAAATTTAGTATATTAAGAAAGATAACTCCAATACGAATCCACGGAATCAAAAATCAAGAGATTTAGATTAGAATTCGCGGAGAAATCGAAGTTTCAAATTGAGATAAAAATTCGATCGCAAATTTGATGAAAAACCAAAATTAAAACGAAATTAAACTTAATCTACGATTCAAAATGTAAATCTAATGCTAAATGATGAAAGATTAAGATGAAAACACGCAATCTAACCCAAAGTCGCACTCGAAATGATCCAATTAATCACCGGATTCATGGCTTTTCATTCCTCGATTTCGAAAATGAATATTGCATTCAAGATGTGATTTCTCCCAATTCCTTTGATCACATTCTGATTTCTTGCACTCCTCGGACGCAGAAATGAGTCAAGAAGCTTAAGAAATCAAAAGACTCTCAGATTGTGGTGTCTAGACAGTTCGATTTGCTCAAAAATCTAAGAGTACTCTTCCATCGTGAAGAACATTCCAATTTATAAGAGAAATTCGGCGTAACCGTCTGATGCGTCGGTTCATCGTGATCAATGGCTGAGATCACGCGTCGTTTGATGAATCAACGAGATTAAGTCACGTCCGTCCAATCACAGATGGAGCATCTGAATGAGTCCACATCATGCATTGAAGAGAAGCATCGTTTCATCGCGTCCGTTAGATCTTCATCAAACGTTCGCGATAAATCCAGTGGTCCATCGGACGCTTTAAATCTCGACCGTTATAACTCCGAAGATGGACGGCTGAGATTAAATTCCTTTAGTCGAATCGATGTTTAACAAGATGTTGCCACTTACCCCTTGAATAAGTGACGTCCGACGCACGTGATTGTCACACGATCGGATGTCTCATACAGCGCCACGTCACCTGAAATAAAAATTAAAGGAACATAGTCCCACACGGAATAAATTAAAGTGTTTTATCGGGTATATAACATACACGGATTTAACGGGTTAGCTCAAATTTTTATTGTCAATTTTTATTTGGTTTTTTAATTATTTTTAGTAAGAATAATATTATGGAAATAGTTATTTATTGGTTGAAAAGAAAATGGCAATAATTGAAGATATTTAAGAAGGTAATTGCATATGATGGATGTTTTCAAAAAATTTAATCATTTGGTGGTTCATGAAAAATTATTAAGATTTTCAAGATGAGTTTCCTTACAATTTTAGAACTACTTTATATTAGGTAGAATCTATTTTCGAATCAATTATAATATCAATGAAACAATTTTTTGATAAAAGATATGAAATTTCATTATGATCTTCTAGAAAATTCTTATGTTCTTTGAGTAAAAAAGTTAACCTTTGTAAGTGAATAATATATTCAAATCCTTTTCTATTAGGCACTATGTATATTTTTAATGACCAAAGTCCACCTATTTCAAGCTGTTATCTTAAATTCTTGATATGCCACATGTATATTAGTAGGAAGTGATGATCTCTTGTCATTTGTCTGTTAAACATGGATACATATGTATATAGATTATAGTATTACAAGAATATTAATTTATGTTCAATACAATGAATACATCACCGGAAGTAAAGGTTTAACTGAACTAACACTGGACAATACCATCACCCACACTGAACCGAAGTAAATTATAGGTTTAGGTTTTCACAAAAAAACTAGTCCTGTCACCGGAACCGGAGAACCCTATATGTGAGGCCATCTATAAAAGCTTCAACCGCCCAGTGATGTGATCGACCATGTCAGTAGGACCTAAAAATGACAAAACATGCTGTAGAGAAATGCATCTATTTCATCCAAAGATCTGATGCTGAACAATTGTGCTTACCGAGGATCGCCATCACCGTTCTTGAATCTGTAAAAATAGGGCAAGCACCAGAGCAACAATCAGTGATTTCTTTGAATCAATTATCTGATCATGAGATACACTTCAAATCAATAGGAAACTGGCATAATATCAGTGAGAGATAGATAATGATGCACATATGGATAGAGAAAGAGAGATGACAACCAGACAGATGAAGAAAAAGGTAGAGGGACACAGAGAGAGATATATGGACAGATCGATGGATCCATGGATTTATAAGTATAGAGATATAAGGATAGCATGAGGGAGAGAATGGACAGATAGAGAAATAGAGAGATAGATAGAGAGAGAGATTGAAAGACAGATTAAGATGGAGTGTGTGAAAGAGGAGAAGGACAGACAGATATAAAGACAGAGTGAGAGAGAGAGAGAGAGAGAGAGAGAGAAAAATATGGAAAGATATATAAAGATAGAGGGAAAAAGAAAGAGAGAAAGAGAAGAGCGGAAATAGAGATAAACATAGAGAACGAGAGAGACATGGACAGACATTGAGAGAATGAGAGAGAGATGGGCAGACATAGAGAAAACGATGGAGAATGCTTCCCTCCCTTATTTCAAAAAAAACAAAACAAAAGAGAATGAGAGAAAGATGAACAGACGGGGATAATGATAGAGGATGCGAGATAGAGATGGACATACATAGAGATAATGATAGAAAATGAGAGAGAGAGAGAGAGATGGACAGACAGAGAAAAACACAAACTGAGATAGAGATGGACCAACAGAGAGCAAAATATAGAAAGACAGAGGGATAGAGAGGGAGAGCTCACTAGGTGCAATTTGCGTCCTTCCCGCATCTATGGTAACATGGTTTGGCAGGTTTAATGACTTAGCTCTAGCCTGTTAAAAGACACTTGACAAGGAACATTAGAGTTCACGCTGCACAATCATAAAGAGATATTTTAATGACTAGACGACTAGTTAGTGTAAATATCACAAAGAGTTCCAGCAGTTTCAACTGCTATTTTTCATAGACAAGTGAAAAGCAAAAATTTCAAGCTAAATAAGGTTAACAGATTCAACGGCCCAAAAGGTGATTTCCTAGCTAACCATAGATTGATAGATCCTAGAATGGAATACCGTTTTGGTGATTTCTAAAGTAATCAAAGACTCATAGATCCTAAAAAGGAACACTGTTTTGATGATTTCTCAACTAATCAAAGATTCACAGATCCTAAAATGGAACACTGTTGAGTACTTATTAGAGTATCTGATCTTATAAGGCCTTACTGGGCCTTATACCCATTTATTCTCTCCATAACTAGGACTACTATCCTAGGGTTCCACTGTCACAAAACAGTTCGTGTTCATGTTGGCTTTTCCCATTTTTTGTTCATGTTTGTTAACAAACACACAAATAAGAGAATCCCCAAATATTTTCTATTTTTTTAAGTTTAGGGCTAGTTCATGGACAGTGAACACAAACAACGAACTGTTCTTTCTATCCCCATAATATCCTCTTTGGCATCCCATTTTCATCCTTTCATCTGGCAAACACAAAACAGAGAAATTAAGATCTTTATAAAAAGATTAGAAGAAAATTATGAAATATAAACTGAAAAGTGGCGTATGTTGCATAAATGTTACACTAATTGACTTATTAATTAAGAAAGAGAGTTTGATTAACTAACACATGAAAACGGTTATGAGAGAGTAGGCTTATGAGACCCTCTTTTCAGCCTTGGGTTTTGGATTTTTGTGGCAAAGAGATGGAGAGAGAGAGGGAGGAGAGAGACGAAAAAGAGTGATTCTCATAAAATAACACCAAAAAAAATAGTTCCCTAGTTCGAAATAATTTTCATACTTGTAAAACCAGAAGATCTTCTTCGCTCTCAATCTTCACCACAACTTTAACCTGCCCGCACATTTCCCATCTGAAAAAAAAACAATATTTCATATAAACATTGGATAATCTAAATCAAAAGGCATTTTTCTACAGATGCAGCTAGATAAAAGGAAATTACCTTGCCAGTGATTTAGGTGCCCTGCTATGGAGTTTCTTGAACAAACCTAAGGTCGCATGACTGAGAAAGAAAATATAAAATTACAAAATTAGGGAACCTTACTGAATTTTACGTTACCAAAATGAGAATCTGTTACATAAACAATCAAAAAGAGAAAAAATTAATACCCAATTCTTCATAAATGAAGCAAAATTGTACGCAATTAACATCTTAGCAAGAAAGGGATGTTCATAACAGACCTACATTGAGCAGCAATCTTCCCTTTCCCCATCTTCAAATCATTTCTGACCACCAAAACCTGCAGAGAAAAAAGAACATGTCAAAGAAGGACTTCAAATAACCCACCATTTACTCTGCAAATTCAAAAACAATATAAGAGCGTATCTCTCGACCCCAACATCACTCTCTATATCTCTCTGTATCTCTCGCTATCTTTCTTTACCCCCTACATCTCGCTCACTCTCTCTCGACCCCAACATCACTCTCTATTATCTCTCGCTAACCCAATATCTCTCTCGCTCGCTCTCTAACCCAACATCTCCCTCTGACTCCCTTTTCTACTGTATCTCACCATCTTAAAATCGTCGATCACGTCCGCGAGATTCTCTATCTCCAGCCGAGGCTTCCGCTTCCTCAGATCTCCGTCTTTCTCTCCTGGAACTTCAACTTCGCTCCGCTTCTTCGCAAAAAACTGGCCCGCGGCGTAGCAGTACTTTACGACCACATACAAGAAATTAGCAAATTTATTTCTAAAATCGGCGACAACGTAGCCCGCGGCGAAGCAGCCGGCGCCGATGAGCAGCGTCGTGTTGACGCTCAGCGCAGAGGCTTCCATCGCCGCCGAGACTTTCTCTCTCTGGAATCCGCTTATCGGATCCTCTTATCAGGATCTTGTTAGAGCTTATATAGATTTTCTACCTATTAAGGTAGTTTTGTTTGAACGGATGACTTTTTTGACTTGAGTGGATTTTAATGTTATTCACATTATTCAAAAGGGATTAGGGTTAATTTATGAAACTCTAAAATCCACTTATGAAGATCTACATATGGAAGGGAGAGCACCCTTGCCCTCCCATTTCAAGAGCAAACATCACCATTTCAAGACCAAATATCACCATTTCAAGAGCAAACATCGCCATTACCAGAGCAGAACTAGAACCTAAGCATCTTCTATTTATAGGATTTATTTTCCTCATTTCCTCTTATTTTCTTCATTTTAATATTATGTCTTCTTTTCCTCCAAGGCCTGTAAATAGGCTTTTCATGTTTTAGAACTATAGAAGAGAGAGAGAGAGAGAGATTACATTTTTTATGTTAGTTTCTTATGCGCGAGGGTGTTTTCTCTATGGCCACTAACACATTACCATGCAGATCACCCATGCACATTGTTGCGCCAAATCCCATAATCGAATCAAGGGATAAATCCACGTGTTTTCTTGTTGAGATTGTCTATTCATACAATTTGAAGTATCTAAATGACATAGTGTTCTTGCATGTTCTACTTCCATCCCTGTAGAGTTGGTCATCATCTTTCTCTTTATGTACCCAAATTTTGTGAAACTCTAGAATTCTCTCACCAGATTCTCTCAATAGATCCTTATCACACATATTATTGATTACTAACTAGTAAGGTGTGACTTTATAGGCGACAAATAACACCAAGTGTTTGTGTGTATTTTTTTTTTTGTAATTTGATATTAATGCTATTCCTAATATTCAAATGGTATTATTATCATGCGTGCTATATTCCCTTTGTCGATGTTACTGTCGCCTCCTCTCTCTCTCTCTCTACTCTCTCTCCTCAATAGTTATGAAACTTAGTAACCTACTTACCAGATCCTCCCATTTTGTTCTTGTCAATCCGTTGTTAATAAGTTACTCTTAAGTTAGGTAGTTTTTTGTTGTAAGATAAATCCACATCTTTGTGCGCTTTTTTAAGGTGATCAGGTACTAGTGCATTTTAGATAGTCTAGATAGTGTTAGGGCAAGTTGAGTTATATTTCCATCCCAACTACAACATTCTTTCTCCACACCCAAATTTTATAAAACTTCAAAATTGGCTTAACAAATCTTCTTACTGGGTCTTTGTCGAACATATTTTGATTATTAACAATTAAAAAAGGCCTTTTTCAATTGAAAGGTAACCTCAAGTGTTTGTGCATATTATATTTGTGAATATTAAAGCCCAATTGTTTTGAGTGAGTAAAGAAGATATTACAAGCCTCTATTTATAGAGGAGAAAGAAAGAAATACAACCCATATGGGACTAATATCCTTGAGCATGATAAAATATGAGTACTACCTAAGAGGTAATACATCCTAATATTGCTCTCACTCAAGCACGCTTAACTTTGGAGTTCTTAAAAGAGATAGTACAATACACCTTCTAATGAGTTATATCTAACACCTTCTAATGAGCTATATCTAATACTCCCCCTCAAGCTGGACTATATAAACCAAACATACTCAACTTGGATCTAAAGCAATCATACGACACACCGATAATGTTCTTCCTGAAGATGTCGGCGAGCTAGTCTGATGATGACACATGTGGTGTAGAAATAACTCATATCAACACCTTGTCACAAATAAAGTGACAATCGATCTCAATATGCTTGGTCCTCTCGTGAAAGGCAAGGTTTCCAGCAATAATAATAGTTGTCTTGTTATCACAATGCATAGGCATAAGTGATAACATGCTATATTTACATCATAAAACATGATTTTTCATGCATATTAAAGCATAAATGATTTCATTTACATGCATGTTATCATATTTATATGTATTTTTCTATTATTCTCTTAAAAAGTCATTATAATCTCAAAATACTTTAATTTAGGGTTAATTTTTATAAATTAGAGTTTAATAATTTGATAACCCATATTTTTATTGAGATTATAACTGTTTTTAAAGTTAAAATAATAAGAGAAACAATTTTTATAAACATTCATTTTATTTTCTAAAGTTTAAAATCTTAATAAATGAATGTATTTTTGAAATAATAATTTTAACTCTTATTATTTATTAAATCTGACTTTTTAGAATAATAGATAATTAAATTTTGGATCAAATGAAAGAAATTTGGATTAATTTGAAGTTATATATTAAAAGATATGATTTTTGCAATTTAGGGAATTTTTCTGGATTTTTAAACCATTTTTCTTATTTTATTTTTGATTTTAAAACCATTTTTAAATAAATAAAAACTAAAAAAAATAAAAATAAATGGCACGCAAGGCCACGTGGCAGCGCCACGCGGACCCGCGCAGCGCCTACGTGGCAGCGCCTACGTGGCGCCAGGCTAAAGGGGTCTTTAGCCTGCCCTATATGGGGAGGGTTATTACCCCTATAAACCGTCGGGTCTTATAAACCCGACGGTTTCCTAAGTTGTTTTCCGTGTGGGACTGATCCACACGAGACTTATCTGATGCAGGTGACGTGGCTGCTCGCGAAGCGTCGGATCGTCGGCGTTTTGAAATCCACGCGTCGATCGCGTGGAGCGCGGATCACCGATCAAGATTAAGCGCACGTGCCTTTATTAAAGGCATTATAACGGTTGCGATTAAAGATTGGCGGGGAGAATCATGACCGTCCGATCGCGATCCAAGGAGCAAAATCAGAGCGTTTTTATAACGCATATCACGCGATGAATCTGGACCTTCCATCTCAGATCCGACGGGCGCGACATTTCCGAAAACGGTCCATCGTGGACCGTTTATCGTAACCGTCGATCGTTTCGATAGGACAGTTACGATCAAAAGCCCTATATAAAGAGATGTTCTTCATCGTTTGTAAGCATCCGAGTGGAAATCAATCCAAATTGATCTGTTTAGACACCAATTTTCTCGAATCTCTCGATTCCATTGTGTTCTACACCCATTTCCGCACCCACGGAGCCTTTGAAATCGAGATTTGGCGGCGTAAATCGGAGGAAATCGCAGCTTGAACATCCTCTTCGCGTTCTTCGTTTTCTTGGTGATTAATCGGTTTAATCACCTCATTTCGGTCGCTAATTGGAGTTAGTGGAAGCGGTTTTTCCTAATTTACCCTCCTATCATGTTTAATTTTCGTTTAGATTAGGATTTAGAAGTTAATTTCATCAATTTTCACCTAAAATAATGGTTTTTACCCTCGAAATTTTCTCTCCACTTCGAATCTTGATTTCTCCGCGAAATCAAGTCCAAATTGGACGATTTTTGATTCTGTGGAATTGATTTGAAGTCTACTTTCTTAAAATACCATTTTCCCCAATATCTACCATCAATTTCTCGTTCGATTTGATCAAATTTGAAGATTACGTCAAGAAATTCCTTAATTCCCTGTAGATTCGACCCATATTTACCATTATACCCCTCAATTCGAGTGAATTTCTTAAAATTGGTAAGTTTGGAATTATTTTTGACGCGATACCGCGTGAAATCGACGACCTCGCAGTTTCGTCTCGTCAATAAGCATTGGGGTCGTGATGCCTAAGTCCTGTACAAAAGACTACATACATACCATTTCATGAGTGGTAGTAGTCATGGCTCAATACTCAACTTCTACACTCGAACAAGAGATGACCTTTTGTTTCCAAAAACACCAAGTGACAAGATTACCTCCTACATATGTGCAATACCATGTAGCAGATTTTTTTTATCTCCCTTGTCCCCAGCATATCCAACATCAGAATATGGTTCAATACAAAGATGATCATGACGTCGATATATAAGCCCTTTGCCAGGGGCACGCTTGTAATACGCAAGAACTCTTAATGCACCCTCCCAGAGCACCATGCAAGGTTCCCGCATAAACTGACTACGAACGCTAACAACATTAGTAATATCAAGAAAACTAACTATTAGATAGATTAGCTTCCCCAATAGACGCCAATAGCGGTTGGCATCTGCTGTCATAGGTGAGTCAATGTCCCAAAACTTGGGTCGTACTTCCAAGGGTGATGTAGTTGGTTTACACCCAAGTAGCCTCGTCTCTTGGAGAAGATCCAAGGCATACTTTCTTTGAGATAAGGCTAACTTACCTAATTGGTAAGCAAACTCAATCCCAAGGAAATATCGTGGTGTCTTCAAGCCATGTATCGCAAAGTGCGTCTAAAGGTAAGCTTTGGTAGCAAAGATACTAGCCTCATTGCTACTAGTTAATAGAATGTTATCCACATATATTGTAAGTACCACATAGCCTACTAATGTTGTCTTGCGCATTACTATCGGATCAGACTTGCAAGGGTTAAAACCATGAGGCGTGAGCAGACCACTTAACTTAACAAACCAAGCGTGAGGACTTTGTTTCAGCTCGTAGATAGCCTGACAAAGAAGGCAAACCTGGGAAGTCTCCCCCTGAGAGACATACCCTAGAGGTTTCTGCATAAAAACTTGCTCTGGTATATCATTATTTAAGAAGGTGTTGTACACATCCAACGGATGAAGAAACCAATCTAGGTTGACGACAAGAGATAAAAGAACACGTATAGAGTTTATGAAAACAACCGGAGAGAAGGTCTCAGTGTAATCAATATCATGATCTTGAGTAAATCATCTTGCAACTAATCAAGCCTTCTAACGAGCTACAATGCCATATGGATGGTACTTTAGGGTGAAAACCAATTTGCATGTCACAATGTTATCATCAGTAGGGTGTGGTACTGAGTCCTATGTATCGTGATGCACTAGGGCGCGATACTCTAGATCCATGGATGCTTTGCATTTTGATACTTGGAGAGCTTCATGATACGTATATGGTAATGACTCATAGGACATGGAAAGAGCAAATGTGTTGGAAGTTGGAGAAAGGTGCTCATAAGAAACAAAGTGAACTATGGGATGTTGGGTATAAATACAAGTACCCTTTCGCAAGGCAATGGGTAGATGAAGGTCATCAAGAGGTGGATCATGAGGTGTGGTGGTGGGGGCAGGTGAGGATAGAGTGTAGTCTAGTGTCATAAAGGAGGTAACCAAGGGTGTAGATGAATCAATGAAGGGTAGACAAGAGTAAGATGCAAGAGTATGTATCAGAGGTGATGGTGGAGTTGGACAATCATTAGAGGTAAGCAAGGTGAGAGACATAGTAGATGGTGTAGCAGAGATCCCCGAAGAATGCAACAAGGAGGATGGAGGAATAGAGGGAAACCTAGAGGGTGGAGATATAAAGGCTTCGAGAGGAGTAGTAGGTGAAGAAAAGCAGGGAACATCTTCATGGAAAGTTCACGAAACTAAATCGTATGGTCGTTGAAAACACACGATTGAGTGTCAAAACAAAGTCCTAAACTTACCAAATTATGATTAATCACTTTAATTAATTAGTATAATGGTAATTAAGGGTCGAATCCACGGAGAATTAGGGAAATTTGAGATATATCTTTGAAATTCGATCAAATCGGACGACGAATTGAGATTAGAAATTGGACAATTTAATATATTAAGAAAGACAACTCAATTGCGATTCCACGGAATCAAAATAGGTGATTTGGATAAGAATTCACAGAGTAATCGAAGTTTGAAGATATGAGAAAAATTGTGTCGCGAAAACGATTTAAAACAGAAATCAAAACAAAATTAAACTTAATCTACTATTCGAAATATAAAATTAACACTAAATGATGAAAGATTAAGATGAAATCACGCAACCTAACCCAAATTCGCCTTCGAAATGATCCAATTAATCGCCAGATGCAAGGCTTTTCATTCCGAATTTTTGAAGACGAAAGTGAAGTTCAAGATGTGATTTCTTCCAATTCTCTTGATCAAA